>JAIMZG010000716.1:0-33639 GCA_020466075.1 Colletotrichum coccodes
GTCTCCCCCGGTAATTAGTAGTATTAGAACAATACCAGCAGACGATTAGCTGCAACAGCATTCCATATGCCACCAAAGTGATACTGTCTGATGAGTCAGTCGTCCCTGAGATGTAGTGCACATGTCTTCTTTATGAGACAGCGTATGTCCGAAGTTGATGGCAATGCCAAAACAGCATGTTGGTCGTAGTTTGCAATGGGGAAGTAGACCGACAGGTCGCGGGGAATTAACCGGAGATCCCCCGTGCACGGCCCAGCGAACTTTTGCGCCGCACCTCTAAATTCTAGCATGCGTGTAGCCTGAAGTGACGTCTTGGCTCCAGACGCCATCTCTACTTTCGACAACCCACGCAACTACATCCCCCTCACCCCATCCGTCCACGCTCACACACTCGGGAAAAAATGGCGGAATACTGGAAGTCGACGCCGAAGTACTGGTGCAAGCACTGCGGCATCTTCGTGCGCGACACGAAGCTCGAGCGACAGAACCACGAGGCGACCGGGAAGCACCAGGGCGCGCTCAAGCGGTTCCTCCGTGACCTGCACCGCGGCCATGAGCAGGAGGAGCGCGAGAAGGAGCGCGCGAAGCGCGAGGTCGAGCGGTTGAAGGGCATCGCCCCCGGATCCTCGGCCTCGTCGTTTTCTGCGCCGTCGTTCCCGAAGCCCGGGTCGAGCGCGCCGTCGACTTCGACGGAGGCGCAGAGGAAACAGCAGATGGAGCAGCTCGCGGAGATGGGCGTCTCGATACCGACGGAGTTCAGGGGCGACATGGCGATGGCGGGCGAGTGGACGGTCACTGCGACCAAGGTCGTTGACGAGGATGCGCAGAGGGAGAAGCCGGTCGAGGCCAAGGCTATTGGGGTCAGGAAGCGAGAGCAGACAGAGGAGGAGAGGGAAGAGGAGGAGGCTGTCCGGGGCTTGTTCAAGAGGCCGAAGAAATGGGGCACCACGAAGACGATGCCGGAGGACGACAAGGATCTTGACGCGCTGCTTAGGAGCAATACGCTCCTGCGGCCTGTCAAGAAGGAGGAGGAGCCTGCCGAGACAGATGTCAAGACGGAAGAGAGCCCCGCGGGGGTCGAGATCAAGCGGGAAGAGAGCGCCGAAGATGCGACGGCGGAAGCCAAGTCAGACGCGCCGGCAATCAAGAGGGAGCCGTCAGACGACGACGTTGGGAAAAGCTTAGGCGCACCACCGTTGGGCGACGATGGCGTCAAGGAGGAGGAGGCGGGATCGACAGAGGCCGCGGCGCCGGCGATTGTGTTCAAAAAGCGCAAGCCCAAGAACATTCGCCAAAAGTGATTTTTTTACTCGGCAATATTGGATCCGGGGTGCATAGCGAAGGCGTTGGGACGCTCGTAGACTTTTGCGAACACACAGCAGATTGACAGATGAACGGCCGCTCAGACCAGCGGCCTCGTCTCTGTCGTCGGTATGATACCATGGAACGGAGAATTTTGGTCCATCTCTCACCGGCGCCTCCTGCTCAGTTTCATTACGTGGTTTGATTGAGGAATCCTTCTCGCGTAGCGATATCACGAAACGTGCCAATCAACTAACTCTATATTCTCTCCGCGCCCTTTGTCCTTTTCAGGAACGTCACAGGCGTTAAATATTACAACAACTATATTCTCTCCCCCAAGAACGCCTGAAGGGGGTTAGCGGGGTAACACGTGACTCACTAAAGAACTGCCCCTCGGGTACCCTGGGGTCTCCTGAACGACCGATGTCCTCTTTTCTGGGGGCGGGTATGGGTTGGGGTTCACTCCAATAAATCTTACTCAACGGCGCGCCCTACTCTCACAAAACCGTCGGACCATTTCTCATTTGGCCTCGACTTATTTCACAACCACGACTGGAACCATGAGGCTTCAAAATGCAAAAGACGATGGTGTCCCCCCCAGCAGCTAGTCCCTCCTCGATATCACCGGCCAGCAGCTCCCACCTCGGTAAGCGTCACGACCTCGGCGAGGACGCCCAAGACTCCGGCAACGGCGGCCACGGCCACAATGGCAAGTCGTCGTCGTCTTTCGGCTCGCGCCCAAGAGGGCGCAGGTCTCGCGCGCCTGCGCCCGTTGCAAGAACCTCCGCCGCGCCTGCAACGAGTACCGCCCGTGCAAGCGCTGCGTCGACGCCGGCCTCGGCGACCAGTGCCTCGGCCTGCCCGGCCCCGTCTCCCTCGCCTGGGTGTCGGACGGCTCCCAGGCCTTCGGCCACGTGCCCCACGAGGCCGTGCAGCGCATGGCCGACCTCCTGCCCGCCCGCGTCATGGACTACTGCGTCGACCGCTTCTTCGCGCGCCTGAACCCGACCATTCCGATCCTGCGCCCGAGTATGTTGCCCAGCTCAAGGTCATCTCGGGGCCCTCGGAGCCCGGCATGGAGGCGCATTGCCTGCTGACGGCCGTCTGCGCGCTGGTCCTGCTCCAGGTCGAGGAGCCCGAGAGCCTGTGGCTGCAGGGCCTGATCCCGGAGAAGAACGCGCTTCACGGGCGGATGCTGTTCGAGGAGGCGCTCGCGGCGCACCGGAACTTTGCGAGGCGGTCGAATCCGAGCTTCGAGCAGTGCCTCCTGACGTTTTTCCTGTATGCGTGCCACTCGGCCCTGTTCCACCACAGCCAGGCGTTCCTCTTCCTGAGGGAGGCGACGACGCTGTTCCTGCTGCTGAGGCTGAACACCGAGGCCTCCCCGCGGGGGCTGGCGGACCGGCTGTTCTGGGTGCTGCTCGTGTCCGAGCGGTCACATGGGATCCGATACCGGCGGCCCGTGACGCTGCAGATCACGGCGGAGTCGCCCTCGATGGACAACGACCCGGCCTTCTCCGGGTTCTGGAGCCTGGCGGCCTTGTTCAGCCCCCTGGACACGTCGTTCATCGCGCTGCTGAACCAGGAGAAGGTCGCGACGCCACCGTCGAACGCGGCGTTGACGTACATCGAGACGGCCGTCAACTCTGCGCTGAGGTCGACCTCGGACCTGAAGGATACGCAGAAGGCGAACCTGCGGGTGACGCAGCTGTGGCTGCGCATCATTTTGTGGCAGCTCCGTCTGCGGTTCGGATACCTCGCGGAGGAATCGATCCATCCGAGCATGACGTATCACTACCCCCTCGAGGTCGCCAAAGACCTCGTTCTGGCGACAAGGGATCTCCCGGTCGACAGCATCAAGGTCCACGGCGTCGGGCTCACGGAGAAGCTCTTCGACATCGCGTCGGCCGCGGTGGACGTGCTCGCGCGGGTGCCCATCACGCCGTCGAGCCCGCACAGGATGGGCTCCGGGCCGGAAGAGGACCTGAACTACATGCGGCGGCTCATCACCCGGCTGCCCGGCGGAAACTCCATCTACGACGACCTTTTGGACAAGCACATTCAGCAGGCGGTCCCGAGCATGGCGATTAGCGCGGCGTCACGTCACCCAACCTGAACATTTATAACCACCAACATTCGAGACAGAAAAACAAAGCTAATCAGAATCTTCATACTTGAGGTTGGGTTCTTCATTATGCATGATATTACGCTAGTACTATATCTAGTGGTACAATAACTCCAGATGTAAGGGGGAGGGGTATCCAACAGCTTTCAACCCCATTCCTCGGGGGGGGGGGCGCGTTTGTTTTCCGGGGCGAAGCACACGCACGCTCAATGCTCCTCGGTCAACTTCTTCTCGCCGTTGAGCTCCCGCGAGTAGGGGTCGATCTTCGTGCCGGCAAACTTCCTGGCCGAGATGTTGTGCTCGAAGAGCAGGTCCAGCTCGGCGTACGTCCGGCCCTTGGGCTCCGGCACGCGGAAGTAGACCCAGACGGACGACAGCAGACACGTGCCCGCCCAGAACAGGGCCGTGCGGGCGCCCCAGTTCCAGGCCGTCGAGGAGAGCTGATAGTTCGTCATGACGTTGACAAAGATGTTGCTGGCGTTGTACCCCGCGCGCGCCATGACGATGGTCTTGTTCTTGAGGCGGGTCGACGACAGCTCCGAGACGAGGGAGTAGGTCACGGGGCCGACGGTGAAGTCGTAGACGAAGGTGAAGATGATGAGCATGGCGCCGATGGCCCAGACGGAGGCGTTGCTGCTGGAGAAGGAGAGGCAGCCGACGATCAGGAGGAGAGCGAACTGCGCGCACAGCCCGGAGAAGTGGATCGTGCGACGGCCGATGCGGTGCATCAGGAACCAGGAGCCCGCGGTGCCGACCATGCCGAGGGCGTACTGGCCCATGGACAGGCTGAAGGAGTTTCCGGGGTCCATCCCCGCCTGGGTGAGGAAGTAGGAGAAGTAGCCCATGAGGTTCTGGCCGCCGAGGGTCTGGACGAGCCAGATGCCGACGACGATCTCGGTGCGGCGGAGGTCGACGCCGCGGAAGCAGTCGCGGTAGGTGACGCCCTCCTTGACGCGCTTCTCCATCTCGTTCGTGTGCTCGATCATGGCGATGGTCTCGTCCGGGTTGAAGTTGGGCTGGTTGCGCGAGGTGAGGCGGAGGAGGGCGCGCTTGGCGGCCGCCTTGTCGTTGTGCCGGACGTACCACCAGGGGGACCTGTTCGTAGTTAGACGCGGGCGTTCCTGCCATGGAGGCTCGCAAAGTGTAAATCTTACTCGGGGGCGAAGAAGAGGCCGATGAGGATGGGGACGGGCCACACCCACTGGACTCCGAAGGGGATTCTGTAGGCCCACTCGTCCTTGTGGTGGTACGAGCCCTTGTTGACGGCGGCTGAGAAGAATTGACCAATGACCTGGACCCTGTCAGACTTGACGTCCCTCGGGACCCGTTCCCGCAACGATGACTCACCCAACACATGTTGATGAAGGTTGTGAGGTACGGCCTGAGGACGACCGGGGCGACCTCGGAGGCGTAGGCCGGCGTCACACTCTGAAAGGCGCCCCACGGGATTCCTACGAGACCGTCAGAACGAGCCCCGGGCCGTTGTGCGAGTCGGAGAGGGACTCACCGCAGAGGACCTCTCCGAGCACGAGGATCTGCACGTTGGGCGCGAAGAACAAGACGAAAATGAAGGCAATCATCAGCACCAGGAACCCCATCGTCGTGACCCGGTACCCGTACCGGTCCGCCGTCCAGCCGGCTATGATCAGCCCAAACACCTCACCCGCTCGCGCGCCGTTGGACAGGCCCGACTGCCACGCCGCCGAGACGACGTACTTGCCCTGCCTCTCGCTCCAGACGCCGTACTTTTCGTTGAAGACGGCCGAGGAGTAGAGGTTCCCCAGCAGGGCGAGGTCGTACCCCTCCATGATGAGCGTCGACGAGAGGAGGACGGACCAGCCGATGGCCTTGGGGTACGTCTTGATGGCCTGGAGGAGCGTCATCTGATGTTCCGCCTCGGCGGCCTGGGCGGCTTCGGCCGCGAGGTCTTCGGGGTGCCGGCGGGGGGTCGCATTATCGGTGGTGGTGATGTCGTCCGAGACGGACGCGTGTTGGTGGATGCCCGTCTCCTTGTCTTCGTGGACGGGGGAGGCGGGGTGCTTTGGGCCCGCCATTTCCGAGTCTGATTTCTTGTTGCAGACGGCCCTCTAAGGACGTATGTACAGAGTAGGGGAGGGGGACTATTCGATGACCTCGTTGAGAAACACCGCTGCGAAGAGAATGGACCAAGAGGCGAGGAGGAGCCGGCCCGGGAGTGCGCAGAGAGTCAGTCGCCTGAGGGAGCAAAAAAGGCAACCGGACGAGGAGGGCATTCGCGTCGTTATATACCCTCGTCGATGGTTCGCCCGAAGTGAGGAGTGAGATTCGACAGTCCTGGGAAAAGGGTCGTAGTCAAAGTAACGTTGGGCGTGGGCTGACAGAGAGGGAAAAACTAGTCGCAGTGCTGCTGGAGTAGCGAAAAAGCGGCCCAGCCTTGAACCGTGCGTGCTTCCCCAACTGGGGACGAGCTGGGCCTGGACAGGAAGGACGGGATTGGTGTGAGTGGTGAGTTGTGCGTGAGAGGCAGCATGCGCGCGTGTTGATTTTCGGCACGTACAAAGTATGTGAGGCCTTGGAGACATGGGTGTGCTGCTGGGCCAAGCGCTCATCCATTCTCACCCTCCAGTCGCCTGACGAAGCAAAAGCCGAAGGTTCCCCCAGAACGGCAAGGGGGGCGCGGTCGAGACGAGGTCCCGTCGTCGAATGAAGTGATTTTCCCGACTCCATGGGACAATTTCTGTGGGGAAGCGGAGGGCGAGAACACTGTGAATGGGCGTTGTGGGGGTGGCCGGTGGCTACGAGATTGGGTGGTTCGAACCCTCCCGAGTCTCCTCTCCGCCAAACCGCTTCGTCAGGAAACGAGGATTAGATGAGAGTCTCGATGTGAGCGAGAAGAAGCTTCACCTAGCCTCCTCGGGCCCGGTGATGGCGTCCACGATTCGTGCCAAGGGTGCAGCCGGAATCCATTCTGGAGACGGTCTCACGAGGCGTCGACAGGAGACTCCGCCGGTAACAGGGTTGCCTGGGGTGGTAGGTCTGGTGGCATGACGCTATTCGCATCCTGCGAGGTTCGCGAACTAGATTAACTCGTAGGCTTTTAAAGCACACTAGCCTTCCCGAGCCGAAGCTCCATGCGGATGCACGGCGGTGCTGGTGTCTGTCCAGCTTTCCCCAGATTCGGGCCACCACCAGGATTTCCACCGGTTCTCCAGACTCGCGGCCCCGAACTTTTTTTGTCCCCCCCTCGCCCAGTCTCGGTGCCAGCCAGTCCTGATAGGTAGGCTGGCGTGACATGAGTGGCTACCCCCGAAAACAGGGGGGTCGGAGGGAGGTGCGGAGTCTAGCGGAGAAGCTCCGGGCCCCGAAGACCCCACTCCTCGAAACAGCAGGGAGGGCGGAGTCTCCGCCCTCGATTCCTCTCTTCCTTTGAGTTGCTCGGTGCATATTCTCGATTGTTCGTATGATGAGCTTCGGCGGCGTCGGCGGAGTCTCCCGCCATGCAATTCCCAGACCGTCGGCGCCGCGGAGCGCGGGATGAGATGAAGGCGCGTGCGCGTGTGGTGAGAACATCCCGCGCATCTCCGCTTCTTCGACCGCGAATCCACCGTCTCGTCCGCATGAGGAGAAGGGGAACCGTGGAGAGTCCGAGGGGTTAGTGAGGGGGAGACCGCACTGCACAGGCACTACTCAGCAATTAGAGAGCAGAAGGCGGGGAAATTCTCCTCCTCCCATCGAAACTCTCCACCAAGCCCACGACAGGACACGGCGGGATGATGCATTTCCCTCGCCATCTCCCTCTCACGGCCCTTTTACGGAGTCATTTACACGGCCGTACGTTGCCGCCCTCGGCAAAGCAGCAGAAATGCTCGCCCGAAATCCTCCCTCCGCCACCCACCACCACACAAAGTTCCATCCGTCCTTCACCCCACGCGCGCGTCGCCCGTCTCCCCGCTGCATGTCATGCCGCCACGCCATTTTTCTGCCCCAGCCGCTGATCGCGGTCGTTCGCCGAGTCTGGTGCAGCCCGTCTGGCGTGTGGTCAAAATGGTAACCGTTCCCGGCGCGCCTGGCCTCTGCCTCTTTGACCCCGGATCTCTGCCACACTTGACTTTGTCTCTCCCACCCTTCCTCCGTCACCTCTCCCTCGTCTGCCTGTGCGGTGCTTCTTCACCTCCCTATTGACCACCACCCACTCGTTACCGCGTGGCTTGAGACCCACACGACAACCCTCTTTCCATCGCCATGGGATCTCTCGTCTGGGACGACGAGAACCGCTGGGTGGGCAAGCAGCCCTGGTGGAAGGATGCCACCTTCTACCAAGTCTACCCGGCCAGCTTCAAGGACTCGGACGGTGACGGCTGGGGCGACCTGCCCGGCCTCATCGCCGAGGTCGACTACCTCCACGAGCTCGGGGTCGACGTCGTCTGGGTCTCCCCCATCTTCGAGAGCCCCCAAGCCGACATGGGCTACGACGTCTCCGATTACCAAAAGATCTACGCCCCCTACGGCACCGTCGACGACGTCGACACCCTGCTCGACGAGTGCCACCGCCGCGGCATGAAGGTGATCCTTGACCTCGTCGTCAACCACACCTCGGTCGAGCACGACTGGTTCAAGCAGTCCCGTTCGTCCAGGGACAACCCGAAGCGCGATTGGTACATCTGGAAGCCCGCGCGGTACGACGCCGACGGCGTGCGCCA
The DNA here is from genome assembly GCA_020466075.1 of Colletotrichum coccodes. NCBI lineage: Eukaryota > Fungi > Ascomycota > Sordariomycetes > Glomerellales > Glomerellaceae > Colletotrichum > Colletotrichum coccodes. The sequence goes on from JAIMZG010000716.1 coordinate 8,107, forward strand.
CCCGCCGACGAACTGGCGCGGCTACTTCGCCGGCCCGACCTGGACCTGGGACGAGCACTCGCAAGAGTACTACCTGCACCTCTACGCCCCCGACCAGCCCGATCTGAACTGGGAAAACGACGCCTGCCGCGAAGCGATTTACGAGGACACGATGCGCTTCTGGCTGGAGCGCGGCGTCGATGGCTTCCGCATCGACACCGTGAACAAATACTCCAAGCGAACCGACTACGTCGACGCGCCCGTCACCGACCCCACGTCGCCGCACCAGCCCGCGCCGGAGATGTGGTGCAACGGCCCGCGCATCCACGAGTTCATCCGCGAGATGAACCGCAAAGCCCTGGCGCCGTACAACGCCGTCTCCGTCGGCGAGCTGTCCCTGACGCCGCACCCGTCGCAGGTGATACCCTACGTCTCGGCCGCCGCCAAGGAGCTGGACATGGTCTTCGAGTTCTCCGTCATCCGCCTCGGCAACGGCAACGGGTTCGGCGCCAAGTACATCTACCAGCCCTTCCCCCTGTCGACGCTGAAGAGGTACACCGAGACGTGGCAGTCCTTCATCGAGGGCACCGACGCGTGGGCGACGGCCTTCTGCGAGAACCACGACAACGGCCGCGCCGTGTCGCGCTTCGGGGACGACTCCACCCCGGAGCTGTGGCTGGCCTCGGCCAAGACGATCGCGCTGTGGCAGGCCACCATGTCCGGCACGCTGTTCCTCTACCAGGGGCAGGAGATCGGCATGACCAACATGCCGGCGGGCTGGGGCGTCGAGGAGTACAAGGACATCGAGAGCGGCAACTTCTACTCGGAGGCCCTGGAGTCTGGCGACGACGAACGGATCGAGAAGACGATGCACGGGCTGCGGATCCTGGCGAGGGACCACTCGAGGATACCCTTCCAGTGGGACGACGGTCCGAACGCGGGGTTCACGAGGGAGGGCGCGAAGCCGTGGATGCGGGTGCACGACGACTACAAGGCCATCAACGCCGCCAAGCAGCGCGGCGACCCGGACTCGATCCTCGAGTTTTACAAGAAGGCGCTGAGGCTGAGGAAACAGTACCGCGACGTGTTCGTCCACGGCGCGCACCGGCTGATCGACCCCGACAACGAGCGGACGTGGGTCATCCTCAAGGAGGGCCTGGTGCCGGTGAGCGGGAGGGAAGGGGTCAGGAGGAAGGCGCTCGTCGTGATGAACTTTTCCAGGGGGGAAGAGAGTGCGGGCAACGTGCCGGCGCTGCTCGGGTGCGAGGCGACCGAGGTGAGGTTACTGGTCGGCACGAGGGACGGCGGGGAGCTGGTGAAGGGGGTTGCTCCCGTGCTCAGAGGCTGGGAGGCGAGAGCGTATACCAACTTTGAGATTTAGAAGCGATACCCGGATACCTCGTAGGGGGGTTGAGTGTACAGTTGGCTGGGTTCTATGATACTGACGTCTCCATTTGCGATATACCTTGCGTCAGATTAGAACGGTTGCTTAATTCGCTCCGAGCGCCTCAAACAATCGGGCGGATTGCGCTGTCACTATAAGAAACTAATTCAAAGAAGACTTCAGGAAACACCTAATAGCACTGATGGCGAAACACGATGTGAAGGAAGTTTATGACGACCGCGCGATACAGCACTCGTCTCTATCAATGGGGAAGCACGATGACGGTCGTTCCGCCGCGTAGAATTGTTACCTTGCCATTGAAACATCGGTCAACGATGGAAAGACGAGATGCGCCTGAGGACCAACCGAGATAGCAGCTGATTTATGGGTGTTCTGGTCTTTTTTCTTTTTCACGTCCACTATTCCCGTGACGATGATAATTCCTGAACCCTTGACCATCCTGGTGGACGTCTTTTTGTTTCCCCGGTAGCTGTGACGAAACCCTGAAATACGACGTTAGAGCTGGTAAGTTCTCCGAAATCGGGTTGGTTCCAACTCGAATGTTGCCGATGAGGCAGCGGTTTGCTGCCAGGGGTGTGCAGCACGGAGCGAGGAGGTCAGCAGTGGTTAGGCACCGGTGTATGAGAGCGTGGGTGTAAGGGGGGGGGGGCTCTCACTTATCTCTGACTCTGTCATCCCAATAGGTGATAAGATATATTCCTCATATAATCAACCGGGTAGTATCCAGGTAGGGCTAGGTGCCATTCGGTATCGCCTTTTAGCTTCTAGTCTCTTGAACTCTCCTGAAACTCTCTGTACGCGCTTCGGCAGCTAGTGACACTTGCGACGTCCCTCTTGCGTACCCGAGTGTTGACTCGTGAGAATTGGTCATGACAACGTAATACGATCGATGTGATATCTTGACACCGTATACATCTTACACGAAACCGGTGGCTTGTGAACTTTTTTTCTTCTTTTTTTCTTTCTTTTTTGTGCCTTGTTGTGAAAAGAGGCTAAAGTCGCAAGTCAGGGATGGCAGAAGTTGGGCAGTGGCATGCACGAGAGCAGAAGGCTTGGCAGCCAATGGAAACCAGGATGAAAGGCGAACCTAGGTCCAGACTCAACATAGCTATGAGAGAGCTGGAGACGACTGTAGCTGCCGCAAAGAAACATGCAACGTTGATGCCTGCACCGTCCCGCGTATTCACTCAATGCTTAGCAGGCTTATCCCTGCTTCCACTTCTGGGGTTTGGAAGCAGATGATCCGTGAGGGTCGATATACTCGAATCGAAGCAAAAGTTTAGCTTGTGGTGCTTGCCGGTGTGATTATCATGCAACAATGAAATGGAGGAAAAGAAGACGCATTCGTAATCGCACTTTGATTACGCGGTGGCTAGATCAATCACCTAGTCGAGATGAGCGACTCGAGCACCCAACGTATCAAACTCGACTCGTGCCTTGTCATGAGAGCCATCTCCCTTTCAGACGAACTAGGTTTCTTCGTGGGCTCCCTTTCTCCCGTTGGAATTGCGTATAAGTGAGACGTCGACGAGTTGTGAGCGGTTGGCGCGATCGTGTCGCTTGCTTTTTGACACAGCGGGTCCGATGGTCTCCGCCGCCCGCGCTTGCAGGTAAGAGAAACGGCCACTATTCCATTCTTGCAACAGCTAAGCCCCGTCTCAGAAAAGCTTATTGACCTTGTTCGCTGGATCATGTGTGCTAGTCAAGCCTCTTACATCGACTAGGAACATGATCGTGTCGACCTGTTAAGCTGTCACGACCACTCTGCCCAAGGACCAAAAATAGCTCAAGCGAAAGTCGCGTTCTTTTCAAGACTTCCGAGTTGCTTACAGCCCGAAGTGACCTAATCATCTGTCCGGGTTCATGACTTCGGATCATATGCATGATCGTGGTTGTCAACTTATATCTCAAACGACTACAGGCCCTGGGCCACTTCACTTGTAGCAGCGAGGATTCTCGCAACATCATTTGTCACATAACACCTGTAGCTGCATGCATGTGTTTCTTGATATGTTCTGTCCTGAACCCACTTAAACTGGCATTCTTGCTTCCATCAGATGAACGAAAGATATTGTAGGCAATCAGTTGATTTGAAAATCTGACAGTCTCTCCACAACGCTAAGCGTCTTAAGCAGGCGGTAGAGAACATTACATTTACCGTTTCAGCGATCACCGCAAACTCAATGTGGACGACCAGGAATGACCTAGCAAGGATGAAGGTGAGAGACTGCCGCACATTTGATTGCATGCTATGGTAGAGCCAATAAGAAATATGAGTTCAAGGAGTGTGGGTGCTGCCACCTTTTCGGATTCACTGAGTGTCTGCAGTAACTGCCGTGACTCGGATGGCGCGTGCGGCGGGCGAACCACCAAACGTTTATATACCGGATTAATTTAGGTTCACGTATAGTAGGATAACCTTCAATGACAACCACACACTTGCAGATAGGCGGTGGTGCAACCAACAAAATCCATTGTGTGGACAGCAACTTCACTAGGTCGGGATGGACGATTGTTTCTTGCAACTCATCTTTGGTGTATTTGAGGACTCTGTAGGGAGTTCAAGGCGCGAGGGGCCCAGGCTGCGTGTCGAACGATGCATCTGGACCGGAGCTCGATAATCGAGAAAATGCTACCGGTATTCAGACGTCGACCATGCCTACAAACCTGCCTCACAACAGAAGCGGTGCTCAGGTCGTACGCGTCCCATTCGCCGCCCCGTTCTCATGGTTGGCCAGAGGTTAAAAATCAAAATATCCCATTCATGTCGAGTATAAGTCTCGAGGTGCGCACGCTTCCCTTCCGAATCTCAAACCGCCCAACCCCACATGTTTGCAACGTTCGAACAGTGGCTTCCAGGGATGGTGCACGAAGCAGCACCATTACCGGGCACGCTGAAGCACTTGTCGGCTTCCCCATTTTTAGTCTCGATGCAAACGTAACCCACGGGTGCAGCGTTCGGCCACGTCTGTCTCAGTTGGCAGTCCGACTGGAGGGTGACGGCGGTGCCCTTGTCTCTGGATCGCCACTCCCATGAGGTGCAGTAATCCCTCCAAACAAACCCGGTGATGGCATTTGGGGTACTGGGTGTTGCCGTAGGACAGTCTATTGCCAGGGCGGAAACAGCGAGGCCTGCAGTTGACAGGATGGAAGACAGGCGCATCTAGAAGCGTCAGCAACCGGTGCAATATACGTGCGGGTTTGGTTACCGACTGTGAGATGGTGATTCCGCTCAAGTCGGATCTTGTGGTGCAGTGAATGGTTTGTTCGACGAAAGAGCGCAAGCAATTGATAAACGATTGACTGTGGTAAGATGCTCTACTGAAGCGAATGACGGGGGCAGATTTTGAGGGGCATGTTGCTTCAATAAGTAATCCCTTCAACCAGCGCTTAACTTGACAACGTGAGTAGAAAGCCGCTTATTCAACTAGCCGTGTATAGCTTATCGGAAACGGTTATGATCGCCGGCAATCAACTTGATCAACGCCCACAAAGTCTGCTACAATGGAGCCCTCTCGTTGAAGTTAATTGAGTACAATTCGAATGACGATCTTCTTGTTATGACTCGTGCCGAATACTAAATGAAAAGGCGCCGTCGTGAGGTACGACCTGAGTATAATGCCTGCCTTCCTCTACCGAGCTGTTGGGATTGATCGGTATATGAGACGAACAGATTGCAGTCCTTGGCAGTGGCCGTGCAAAACTGGCGGAAAGCTTGTTTCTCGTCCTTCTCCGTCCGGTGCTTCCGCCTTATTGTCATTATACGTCTGATTCCGTCTTGATTGTGTTTGTATCATGTGCCACTTACTACCGTCTTGGCAGGCCCTCGAATCGTCATGTGCCCCCCGTCGGGAAGTCACCGCAACCCAAGCATCGGCCCAGACCTTTCTCGTCGGTCCAGACACAACCACCTCTGATCAGCGTCGGCCACGAACGCTAGACCGAGTCAGCGATGAAGACCGGTACTGTGCTCAAAGCAAATTTAAATGCCCCTGCTTCAGGATAGTGTAGATCAAAAGTTTCGGTGTCCGTAGTCCGTCCATATTTGGCAGTTTTGTTACATCCATCTCGGTATGCTGCCTATGAAGGCTAATGTTATAACAGCGTCAGCATTCCCCTCTGTTTTCTCACCCTGCTCGATCATCCGCTCACTCATTCATTCACTTATCCGCTCATTCACCGACCGTTCCAACTTCGCGATCGCTCACCAAAACTAGCCGCTCTTTCACAACTTCTCGCTACTTCAACTCGCTCTACTGCACCTGTCCGCACTTGCCCCTACACCAACAAACCCAAACCCATCCATGAAGAGCCAACACATCGCCTTGCCCGGCCTCCAAGCCGCCGCCATAGCCTTCTTCGCCGCACAAGCCGCCGAGGCCAAGGCTTACTGCTCCAACGCGGACCGCGAGGTCGTCGCCGACACGAACTGCGACGGCAGGCAGCCCGCCGGCACTTTCCTCAGGTTCGGCAGCGACGCCGCGACTATGCCCGTCGGCACCGTCCTAGACGCCGGGATCAAAACGTACGACGACGCCGACTGGATCAGACGCCAAAATGCCGAGTTCCCGCCGCCAGACCTCCTTTCTGGCGGATTTGGAAAGCGGCAGTGCGGCAACGACGACGGCAGGGCCGGCGGCTGAAGAAGCTTTGACGGGGGGGGGGGGGGGTAAGACCAGCGCGCATATATGGCGGGGAGGTTCATTGTGTTTTTTCGTTTGGGCGGAGCGACAAATTCTGATTTTGCGCTTCAGGGACTGCCGGGCTGCCGGAGCATAAGCTGCAGTGTCGGGTCGCAAGGTAGAGTTAGCAGGGAGGCTTCCAACGAGGCTTCCGACGAGGCTTCCGACGAGGCCCCCGGTTATATACACGGGTGTCCGTGGCTTAGAAGCAATACAGTTATATTTTCAGTTTGACGAGGATCACGACCATTCCTATATTAAAAGCGAAAACTAAAGCTTTCGACATCTTTTCAGCGAATGAAGGAGCGAGCGCGCCGGTCCCCCACCCAGGATGTTCACTAAAGTTGCTTAAATCTATGTGTTTGACGAACAGCCAAGACCATATCTGAGCAGGCATGGCTGACTTCTTAGTCGGTTGGCCATGCCACCAACTTACCCGTGAACCGCAGCGGCATAAAACCAACCACGTAGTGCGGCTGCAGAATACTGCTGGAAGAGCAAATTTCATACCAACTAGAAACGCTTCGCGCTGGCGCCTACGAGGAGAATAGAGTGAGCGATATCGTACCCCAACGTGTCCAGGCCAACGACCAAGAAACATCAAGTCCCTAAAGCTAAGGAATCCATGAGATGCCTGCGCTCACTACCTTGCGTCCGCTTAGCCATCAGCACTAAGACCTGTTTCAAAGATCACAAAGCAGACAGCCTGCATCAATCGTACCAAGCTCCCCTAGAGCCAAACCCTGACTTGTCGATGTTCAAAGAAGCAGCAGGCCTGTTGACGGATGAGTAGCTGAGACTCCACGGGTTGGGTTCCGGGCTTTACGCGTCCACGAGTTTTTCGCTTTGCCTGCTGGGCTCCGGGAGTCCGGGAGCCGGGGGACCGGGAGACCGAGGCCGAGGTTGACAGGAGAGTTGTCACGTAGAGCCGAGACTGTGGGCATTGTGGGCCGTCGTCTCGGGACAAGGTGAGTTACCCCTCGGTTCGGGAAGTCTGGTATTGTTTTCCGGAACTGATGACCGAAGTAGCCTTATGAATCAGTCGTAATTGTGAGTTTTGAACAACCTGACACGGGGGCGCCTACGGTACGTGCTTCGACGGTGACTTGAGAGTCAGTCGTTTGGATTCCGCCCGTGGGAGCCCGGCCTCGGTGGGCGCAAGAGTCATGCTTCGATAACCAGCAGGAAGCGGTGATTACAATGGTTGGTTCTTCACAACTCGGAGGGGGCCAAACACTGCTTGCTGACCGAGGCAATGAGCCACGTCTCATTATAGTTTAAAGTTGTTCCAAGGAATGTATCGTGATATGCATGTGCCAAATGATTAAAGAGCGCCTGTCCCATGCACTGTCGAGTGTCCATCATTAAATCCCGCCATTAATGCCCAATTAGTATGCTTTCGTATCGTGACACGAGCCTCTTTTCCCGTCTCATCTCTCGGATCATCTACAGACCGCAGGCGTTTAGGCCGACCTGGGTGGCCTGGGCGTCGATGCGGCCGAGCTGGGCGGCCTGGCCGTTGGTCAGGTCGTTCATGGCGCCGAGGGCGAGGTTGAAGCCGGAGCCGGCGTGGTCAATGGCGAGCACGTTGATGCTCTTGCCATTGTAGGTGAGCTGCCAGCAGGTGCCGCACTGGGGGCGTGTTAGTCATGGGCGTCTGAAGGCCGTCGAGTGGAAGAAAGGCGGGATCAGCTTACGTTGGGGGAGTTCCAGCCGGCGATGACATCAGCGCCACCAATGTAAGGGAAGCGGGCGACCTGGCCCTGGTTCTGCCAGCCGTACCGGTCGATGAGGCCGTTGGCGCCGTTGGAGCAGGAGACGACGTTGAGAGAGCGGGCGCCGTCGTCGTAGCCGGTGTCGTAGGAGACCGAGACGGCGGCGGCGGCGGCGACGGCGGAGAGGAAGGTGACGAGGCCGGAGAGCTGCATTCTGGCCGAGGTGTGTGGTTTGTGGTGTGGGTGAGGTGGTGTTGTAGATGGAGCTCGGAAGCTTGTTTGGAGGGCTGTTTGTGGTAGTAGTTGGATAGGCCGATGTAGAAGCTGATGAGGATGAGGACTGAACTACACGGATGAGGCGAGCCCTCAGTCTCTTCTTATACAGCATCGACACCAACTCGATCCATCAGCCTCCTCCACGAGCTCCATCGCCAGCACCGAGAGCCGAGTCGGACACTTCTCTCCCCTGCGGCAAACGAAGACAGGCGTCCATGACGTTGTGGTCTCTCCGGCAATAGCGTCATGTCGTGACTTGGCCGGCACAGGACCGCTGGCCGGCTTGGCGGAGGGCTCCATCCCGCATGTCACATCGTATGGGATGACTGCCGGAAGGGGCGGGGGCAGGTTTCCCCAGTCCAGAGTTCCTCCAGTTCGTATTGAGAGTCAGAGGTCAGAGGTGAAAGGCGAATGCTACCGAATGGCTAGGAAACAAGGGGAAATGCACCGCCGATCACAGATCTGGATGTTGACGTGGGGAAAGGGCCGCTAGAATGAGGCGAGGGTTCTTCTCGTATTCACTAGGCCGATCCCAGCACCGCAGCCGCTTCTTCGGGGAGGAGAGCAAACACGCGATCCCTCGAATTGGCTGCAACGGACCGACGGTGTGTGGTCAATTGGCCGCTGGGCTGTCATCCCGCTGTTTTTAGCACTCAAAGCCCGCCAAGGTCAATTGGGGATTAGTATTGTTGGTCCCACCGCTTCTGTCCCCGTTTGCCAACTTCTTCCCCCGCCGTTTGCAGTGGGACATCGACCGACTTGAGCGTTAGCAGGTGGAACGTCTTTTTCTTCAGTCAAGGGTCTCGTGTTGGTCGATCTCTGTCTGCGCCTTTGCCGCCCTGCCCTTCTCAGCAGCGCTTTTCCGAGAGTCGTGCCGAAGTGCATCGGGCGATTTTTCTTTTCAACGGCCGTTTGCTTCTCTTGTTTTTCTCCACACGGTGGTCCCCCCGACAAAAATCAGCGGGGACGCATCGGTCAGGTGGTCGCTGTTTTCCTCGTGTTCGCAAGAGACGGTTTCTTCGCCAACGCATGCGTCGCTGCGACCCTGCCGGGCTCTGCCGCACGGCTCACGTTGGGATTCCGCTTCGAATGGTGGGCTCGAAAGGACGAGGCTGGTGCTCCACGATGCGAGCGCCGTTGGCTGACGGCTGTGACGAATGCCCGTCCACGTTTAGGTGAACCCCCCATGAATCCAGCCACCACCGTGACCACGACAGGAGGGACGCCCATGAGCGCCGTCGACGACTCTAACATGCGTAGCTGTTCACCAGGGCACAACAGCCTGAGACCTCCCGTGGTCTTTGCACCCTTCGCCCACTGGCATAGGTGCGCTTCGCGCTGACCATCCTCGGCGTCGAGCAACGTTACAAGCGCGCAAGCGCGGATCGGCAACCGCAGTCTCGCACGCCTACGACGAACGGGCCGATCATCCAGTGGTGTTGCCTCCTACGGGGCGTCCGATGCATTCGTCAGTTCGTGGCACTGGCTTCTGCGGTCTAGCCGAGAATAGATTCGGAAGGCGATCATAAAAGTTTGTGAATCTGCAAGTGTAGCAGCTCCATGGCTGCCAGTGCGAGGCTGGCCGACCGACAGGCATCCATCCGTGATGGACGGGTGGAGCTCTAGTTTTCTCGGCAGAACACGGCAGAACACGAGCTCTTGTCTTGTTCCCCGCTTGCTTCTCAAGACATCCCGATAGATGCTCGATTCTCGAAGCGGTGTACGATCGTCGCCGTGGGAACCCTTCGGGCTCCGAGATTGTCGCAATCAGTCGCGATGGCTGCTGGGAGATGGTTTCCCGTAAAAAGAGCGAACGCCCTGCCCATTCCTCGGGATCGAAATGCATTCTGCAGCATGCTTGTTTGCCATACTTGACAGACCATCTCAGCCTCGGCGAGCCCCCAACGGTCACCTGCCTGCAAGGCAACAGGAACATAAAGCTGTAGATAGTGAGTTGAACTGATGTCAGAACAAGAAGTATGTTGAATCAATGACGACGAGGCCACCGCCTGGTTATGGCTACGTCCGTGAACCAACCAAGATCTCAGAGTAATTCGGAATCATGAAGAGCCTCGTGAGAAGAGCGCCCCTTAAATGACCGGCCATTCTGTGGCCCATGATGCTGGATTGCGTATTACCACTTCATCAGACGTGTATGTCTGGGCTGTCCCGGGTGATCTTGTCAAACCTCTCGAGACCCAGGAAGCCATCGCACATCACCGATACGATATAAAGGCCGAAAGGCATTGCAAGAGCCGTCGAATCTCCGAGACGCAGAGACTGTATCGCGACCTTCTGAAATGGAACCCTGGCATGGGATGTAGTCGGCAGAGGAGGTTGTCATTGGCAAGAACCTCGAGCGGAGGAACTGGAAGAGATGAAGGAAGTGGCGTGATAAGATAAGGCGCAGCGACCGTTGACGCATTGGCCAACGACAGGCCTAAAAGGCACCCCGCATTCAACGTAGGGCTTCCCCCCACCAAAACGATCCGGTCGCTGAGACGCTCCGGTCATCGGGCGACCTCAAAATTTTTGAGTCATGAACGACATCAGTCAAGTCAGGCGATAGGCTCCTGGGTTACGCTCTCATTTCATTGCCCTACGGTCAAACTCACACTCACCTCAACGAGGAGTCGCATTTCTGTAAGACCGAATCTCAATTGCGGCCATCCGTCGCCAATCACCCGCCAGGCCTGACGGGACCGAACCCCTCACCTCACACCTCACTGATCCCCCCTCAACCCACACCGTCGTCAACTTACACCGCCTGCCCATCATGACCAAGGAGACGTTCCTGATCAAGACGCCCTCGTCCTCCGCCAACATTGGCCCGGGCTTCGACGTCATCGGCCTCGCCCTCTCCGTCTACCTCGAGCTGCACGTCACCATCGACCGCTCCAAGACCGCCTCGCAGGAGCCGCTGAACTGCCGCCTCACTTACGAGGGCCAGGGCGAGGGCACCGAAGACATCAGCCTCGACCCCTCCGTCAACCTCATCACCCGCGTCGCCCTGTACGTGCTGCGCTGCCACGGCCAGCGCATGTTCCCCGTCGAGACCCATGTGCACATCAAGAACCCCATCCCGCTCGGCCGCGGGCTCGGCAGCTCCGGCTCCGCCGTCGTTGCGGGTGTCATGCTCGGCAGGGAGGTCGGCCACCTGGACCACCTGGACCTCGACAGACTGTTTGACTTTTGCTTGATGATCGGTGAGGACGTCCTTGGGTTTCTGGATACGCCCGTGCTCACACGCTATCAGAGAGACACCCCGACAACGTCGGCGCGTCACTGTACGGAGGCTTCGTCGGCACCTACCTCCGACCCCTGAAGCCCGAAGATGTCCAGCGCATCGAGATCCCCCTGAGTGAAGTGCTGCCCGCCCCGGCAGGCGGCGTCGACACGGGCGAGACCCCTCCGGAGCCGCCCCACGGCATCGGCCACCACATCAAGTTCCCCTGGGCCAAGGAGATCAAGGCCATCGCCATCATCCCCGACTTCCAGGTCCCCACCCACCTTGCCCGCGAGGTGCTGCCGCCTCACTACACCCGTCCCGATGTTGTAAGTGATCCTGCCCCACCGTCTCGTCTCTCATGCAATGCCCCCCTTGCCGTGGCCGGCTGACGCGTGCCGCCAGACTTTCAACATGCAGAGAATAGCCCTCCTCCCCGTGGCCCTGGGCACCTCGCCCCCGGACCCGGAACTCATCCACCTCGCCATGCAGGACAAGATCCACCAGCCCTACCGCCAGACCCTGATCCCGGGCCTGAGCCAGATCGTCGAGAGCATGTCGCCGAGCACGCAGCCGGGCTTCCTCGGCGTGTGCCTCTCGGGCGCCGGCCCCACCATCCTGGCGCTCGCGACGAGCAACTTTGAGGAGATCGCCGACAAGATCATCAAGATCCTCAAGGAGAACAACGTCAACAAGGACGTCGGCTGCCAGTGGAAGATCCTGGAGCCTGCCGAGGGCACGCAGGTTATTCGGTGAGCGGAGGGAGCCAGAGCTGCTTAGTTTTGAATAGGCAAGGAGAAAAGGGAATTCTCTTTTCAAAACTTGTATAGGTCGGGAATTTTAGAGACTCCTTATGATACCCACGTGGCCACCTCTCAGTCCTCTCGGGCCAGTTCTGGTCCTTTCTACACGCGTGGCAGAGCCACGTCCGTCGGCCACCTCGCGACCTTGGCTTTGTACTGCTTCAGTCTGTCCTCGAAACTCTCCCCGTTCCAACGTTCCTCGCCGTTGATCATCTCCCTCTCAGGAGGTCCAATCTGCTCAATGACGAAGCTTGCGGCGACAGCACCGTGCGCGGACGCCAGGATCTCGTCATCCATCTTCGCGAAAGCGACGGCAAAAGCGCCGAGAAAGGCGTTGCCGGCGCCCGTGGGGTCGATGACCTCGGGCGAGCCGTAATCGTGGAAAGGAGGCAGCCATACGGGACCGGCTTTCCGAGGAATGGCGAGGCAGCCTTGATCGCCACATCTGATAACTACGACCCTCTGCATGCCGAATCGTTGAAAGGCAGGAGGGCCCTCCGGGATGGTCTCATCGTTCAAGAGCCGGTTAGCGTAGGATTCGATCAATGCCCGATTGTAAGGGATCCCAGGGCCGTCTTCTACGCCCATCATGCGCAGGAGTTCGTGGTCGTTTGGCGAACATATGTCTGATGAATGAATGACCCTCGTATGATCACTCTCCCTGTTGGAGATGCCGATGGGCGAGGGCTCCCATGCAATCATCGGTTGGGAGCCGTTGATGCTGGTACGGCGTGCTCCAAGGGCCGAAACGTGACGCTCGAGGTCTTCGGGGGTTGCCAAGACATGCATGACCGACGACCCAAGAAGTGAGTCCGGAAACCAGGTCACGTCTGGGTGAAGAGGAGGCGTAGTGTATCGGAACGTTTTCTCTGCCACCAACGTTAACGCATGCTCTAACCCGCGGGGCAACTCTATACAAACTCCCAAAAGCATCATTCTCGTACTCCAATAGACCCCTCGTCGACAGTCTGCCCGGCATTTCTTCCAAGTGCACCTTGCACCCCAGCCTTCGATCTGCTCCTTCACGGAAGCGGGAAAGTCGGATCCGGCGGTGATGAGGCAGCAAACTGTCGCGGACTCGCTCTGCGGGACGGCGAGGCGGGCGCCGAGCGTACCTGTTCGTCGCATATCTCAGCAGCCTGTCCCAGATCCAACGACTCAATGAAATGTACAGAAGGATTCAGATAACGGGGCGGTTTTACTGTAGAAGCCGGAGCCGCCGGGGACGTCGCGGAGGACTCTCCCGTCCGGAAAGCGGATCTCGTCGAGGACGACCATGCCGAGCGAGACGAAAGCCGGCGCCGGCGTGGGATCCGGATCCGGCCTCGGAGCTGTCGGTAGTCCTGCTGTCATGATTGGCTGTTCCTGTGGCGTGCGGCCGGAAATCACGTACAGATCGCGGTGGAGGGCAAGGTTTGTCGAGGGAGGCCGTCTGAGACTCTCTCCACCCCTGCGTGGCAGATACAGTTGCGGGCGGGGAAACGCAGACTGATTGGGCCACGGTTGTGCTGCTACCTGCACCTCATGAGGCGACCTCGGAAACACAAGAAGTTCGCCATCCTGTGTTACGAAGCCAGGCCCGGCCCGTTTCCCTGTCCCTTCCGCCAGCTCGAGACGGACGAACGCATTGCACGCTTGAAACCGATCATGGACTCTGATGAGACACCGACTGCGGGTTTCCCGCACTCTCTTTGGCCGTCGCCGCAGCGGGCGCTTTTCATCTCAGACAACAATCCCGCGTCTGGAGGCCGCTGCGACGCCCTGGGACGACAGCCTGTCTCCCTGACAATCATTCGCGATTCTTCGCGGCGTGGAATGAGCGGTGAGGAGGCACACTCGCCTCCCTCGTCCTATTGGGGAACCTGGGTGCCAACCACGCGTTCCTGATCTCGAACCCTCGACTGCCCCAGCCCGCGCCTTGCTTTCTCATTGCGATCCTTATCTGTCTGTATCTCGCATACATACCCACCTTCTCAGACAGCGTTGCATTTGCATTCACATACGGCATGCGTGCGCATAAAGACGAAACAGGGAGAGCATGTCAGCCCAGCGTAGTGCGTCCTTGGTCGTCAATCGTCGCTGCCACATGAGGAGTCAAGGCCAGGCCGGACGCGGACGAGGCGTCTGCCACATACAGCCGCCCGCCTTCAACCCTTTGCCGCCGAAGATCCTCGGTCAGATTCCCACCAGGCCACTCGTTCTTTCGGACGGCTCTGGGTCCTGGGCATCGATGGAGGAACCGGAGGCCAGAGCCACTAACCAAGCGTTACTCCGAACGAACCGATTCCAACACGCGGGAGGCATGGATGGCATCGTCGCACGGCCACCGCCGACCCAGACACCAGACATGCTAACACTACAGGGCTGGAAAAGAAAGAGACAGGTTGGAAGCCCGTCGTCTCTCGAGGCTTCTTGGGCGCCGGGCCACTGGTTATCTCTGATTCCTCGCACAGACTCGCTCAGTGTTTCCCAGTGAAAGGGAAAATGTCCGAACGACCCCCACGGCCACGGATTGGTCTGAAGTTCGGTGGCATTTCAAACCTCACTCTTTTTGTCCTGGTTGGCATGGCGCGGGTATCAGAACGTTGGGATTTTGAGTCCTTCGGCCTTCGGCGCTTCTTGACACGCTCGTCGTCACTGGCACTTGCGTCCTCATAGTGTTTGCTTTATTTTGGGGTTTCTTACGATCTCATGAGGGAAGTATCGCCGAGTTCCCGGGACAGCGAACAGCAAATCGAGACGCCGCCCGAAGTGTAGCTTGCATAAGCCTCTTGGTGGGATTGGCGATGACGGAGAGAGGAGGTAGTAGCACTTTGAAGACGTACTAGAGAGGACGATGAGCGATAGGGGGATGCCGTTCGCACCAGGTAGCGGGACCTAGCCAGCCATCTAACGATGCAGTCGGCTTACCCGCAGTTTTAGTGACTCGCACGTCGGAGCTCGAAGCCGGAGAACGATTCCCGTACCTGTCGTGGCGCGTCTCGACAGTGGCACGCTGCTTGGCGGAGAGCAATGAGCAGAGGTGGAAGGTTTCCCAACGATCTGGCCATACGTCGCCGATCGTCCGTCCGTCTGACCAATCATGCTGACGCTATTTCCAGAAATGATTCGACGAACGACGACAGGCGGCACCCACCCCCGGGTGGTGGACCCGTGTCGCCAGCCCCGAACCCCGAGCGGTGAGGGAGCTCCCTGAGCTTCCATCCCGGATTCTCACCATGTACCTGAGGTACCGTGTTCCCCTGCCCTGTCATTCGCCCTGTCTGCTGGCCTGTCGATACGGTTATGCTTTCATAGCCCCCCCCCACCGGTGACAATCATTGCAATTTCCACCAGGTAGGTAGTTTGGCCTTGGCTCAGAGCGATCATCGGGGCTCAGGGCACGGCATTCCCCTTTCAGAACACATTGAGCCCAGGACTGCTCAGGACACTGGGTGGCCGGCCAGTCGAGTCGAGCAACAGAACCCCATCCAGGCATGCCCAGCCGAGACGCAGGCGATCATGGGGTCGCAGTTTGCAGGTACCCCGGCGGCAATGCGGCAGGGAGCTACGCTAGACCCAGCATGTTATTGTTGGCAGTCGTGACAGGGGGGCAGACCAGCCCAGTTCGGGAACCGGCTAGGGGCGACTGACCGCGAACAAGATCGCAGGACGCGCTTGACTCGAGCCTAGAATGGACGTGGAAACAGGAGAAGAGGACGAACGGGTTCGAAAGAAGCGAGAATGGAGACGAAGGGGAGCCGAAGAGGTGACGAAAGGAGAAGCGCCAATGCGTGTCTCGGTCAACAATCGTCAGGAGGGAGACCAGCCGTGCCTTAGCAGCCCTGACGGTTCGTCCGAGGGGCCCTCCAGTGTGTGCGAGACTCCCCAACGAGGTGTAGGAGCGAGGGCTGTCAGTGGTGCGAGTGTGAGAGAGCTCTCCTGCGAGTCGAGCGTGAGCTGTGAGTCGACCAGACCGACCTCGAACGAATGAGGGTCCGGTCAGCGAGTGGTTACCGTGTCGGTACCGGTGTGTGTTTGGTGTGGTGCGGTGGAGAAAACGGGAAGCAGCCTGCGTGTACCGGGAGAAGGAGGGGACCCACAACTGGCCCAAGCTCCTCAACGTCTCGAAGCTTTCTCCCGACTGGCTTGGCTTAGTGGGAGTTTTGGCAGGGCGCCCTGTTTTCTGGTCCTGTTCCTGTCCGCCTCGAACCCCCCGCCCTGTGGGAACCGTCAAGGCAGGGCAGAGTCACATCCGGTTTTCTGGACTCCTGGAGTCAACAAGCACAGCACAACAACAACAGAGCATAGCACAGCCAGCTCGCCAGCTCAGCTCAACAAGCATTTGGATGGAGACGGTGGTCGTATCCATGAACATCTCTACAGAGGCAATGACCTACACTCCAACAGACGACAGGAATAGCAAAGCCAGAGGGCCAGACACGACACGTACACGCGGTCCTTGACCCGACGGCGCCAAGGTGCCGGCCGGGAAGAAGCCGCGCTGGCTGCCGCCTGCCTGCCTCGTCATTACCCCGAACCATCCAGATACGGTGCGGGTGTCTCTGTTTTCTGTTGAGAGCGTCCAGTAATTATACCCAACCCCGTTTCTTATCGGTATCACCGGGATACACCACGCACCACTACAGAAGCGCGGAAACGTTGGAACGTGTCTGTCTGATGTTCGCTCTTGGCTGTTGTCTCTGCTCCTGGTCTGCAATGCAAATTGTCTGTTCGGCCGACGCTCCCTTGTGTCTTGAGTCTCTGCGGTTTCTCTCGTCATTCACTCTCTCTCTCTCCCCCCTCCCACCCTGCACGATTGATAACCTGACAATCCGACACCCCGAAGCCCAGTTCGCAGCTCCCACTGAGGTAGACAGACTAGTCTAGACTCGAAAACGCAGTAGTGACACACACACGTACAACACATTGACACGCGGGACGATGGTTCGCTCGTCCTCGCTCATCCAAGCACCACCAAAACAGTACACCCAAGCACCTCGCGCGCTATGGCAACGCAAGTCCACTCGACCAGTCCTCCATCCCTCCGCGCCCGCCTTGGCAGGGTCACGAAGCCGCTTCATCAGGGTATCCGACCGCTCAGGACGAGACACTGAGCTTCCAGGTGAGTCCCCATCGTCGACTCTTTGTCTGTCACTCGGTTGTCTGTCCCTCGGCAGCCATTCACCTTCACCCCTTCTCTCGCCTCGCTTTTTCCCTCTCTCTGCCAAGTCGCAATTAGACCCCCCGCTCTGCACATCAGTCCTGCAAGCAACACACAGGCGTTCACCGCAATGTTTAATCGGAAATTCTTTGAGAAGCCGGCCCACGGATCCAGATCCCAGACCCGGTGGCAGCGGTCGCGGTAAACGATCCTCTGGCGAAAGGTAAACATGCCACACCAGCACCATTCCCTTCCCGTCGTCAGCTCACCGCGCCCCCGTAGATCGGCCGGTTCTGGTCCCAGCTCTACCCAGATCTCTCTGGCGTCTTCTGTTGTATAACAGCGCCACTCTTACAGCCCGGCGCGGTACTGACGGTCAACGGGGATGTCATCGAGCTCTAGACTTGTTCACCTTTCGAGCTGGCGACCTCCCCCTGCGCGAATCTTCGTGCTAGAAACGGGCAATTGCATCCGACAGACTAATACTCGCCTCATGTACATGCAACAGCATAATAGCGTGCATCATGGCCGCCGGAAAACAAACGTTTGAATGCCGACACGTACATTGCATCTCCACTCAACCAACCAAAATAACGTCCCGTCCCTGTGTCCCTCTCACCCCGTCCCCCATGCCGATCTGATTGGATCCCTCCCCAACAATACCGGTACGGGGCCACCTCGCTCTGGAGTCTCTCTCATCTCGCTCGACTCACCACCTCGCCCACTGATTGAGCCTGGTTCACACAGGCCGATATGGGAAAACGCAGCTTTTCGACAGGGGAGCATCTCACCCACTCCACTCCCGGCGCCCGGCTCGCCCTCCGCCAGACACCAAAACCGTGGACGGTGGGCAACCTGACCATGCGCCTCCGCCGTCCACACCGGAGCTCCGTGTACATCCACGTCCTTCGTACCTCTCACACGGACGACAGGCGCGGCCTGTACCTTGACCCCAATCACACGTTTCTTACGACGACAAGTACCTCCCCTTATCCCACCGCTCCCATGCTTTTACCGTAAGTCATTCACCACCGTTCTCGTCCCATCCACCCTCCGTCCACCACCCCACCATCCCCGAACCCAGACCTGGACTCACTGGCGGCTTGCAGACAAGTAATCAAACCGAACCCCCATCCCATCCCCAATTCAAACCAGGCTCTAGCCCGTCCCTTCCGCTCCCAGTTCCAGGCCCAGGGGTGTGTGTGAGTGCTTGTCTGTGTGGGTGTGGTATCTGTAGCGTGCGGCGTGTGAAGCTCTGTCTCTGATCTCTGATCTCCAATCTCCAATCTGTCTCCCGCCCTCTTCCTCGTCCTCCCTCCTTCTGTGCGTATATCTGCCGTGCGACTCCCCCTCCTCTCGCTTCCCCAAACCGCTCTTCGTCTCAGTCCAAGTTCTCCCATCCGTCCGTGTCTGCGCTCTGCACACTTATACCCAAACGTCGAACAGTCTCCCCACGCCTCACATCTGTCTAACCGGCTTCTCGCATCTCTCTCATCAACCGTCCATCAACTCTCAAGCCTGGTCGGCACTTTGTACTACGAACACCCGAAACCCAGCAGTCCCAACAACCACCAACCGCCACCATGTCGCGCATCACCGCCCCCGTCTCGAAGCTCACCCGCTCTATCAACTCGGCCGCGACGGCCAGCCGCTCCAGCGGCCTCCTCGAGTCGCACTACAACGTCAACAACGGCGCCGTCCTGATGCCAAAGTACGCCGAGCTCCTCAAGAACCGGAGCGTCCGCGAGCACGACGTACGTCTGTCCCCAGTCTCCGTTCCCCGGGTGGAGTGAGGAGAGAGGAAACGAAACCCCGACTAACACCACCGCAGTCCGCCCGCACCCTCACGACAACCCATCGCCCGACCCCGCAACCAACACGCACCTCCCCCTCCCACCGCCAGATGCAAACCTTCTCGTCGGCCGCTTCCGCCTCGGCGACCCCAATCGCCTCGATGGACTTCACCACCCTCCCCATGTCCTACGACACTATCCCCACAAACGAGTTCGCCGGCATGCGCATGCCCCTCCTGCCGGACTCCTTCACCACGAAGCACCAGTCCCTCTACGAGCAGGCCCTCGCCGAGGACCTCCCCCTCAGCAAGCCCGAGATCTCCGTCGTCGCGGCGCACCCCGAGAACGTCACTGCCGCCGCCCTCACCGAGGTTGAGGGTTTCGGCATTGACGGCGTCGAGCTCAAATGGGCCCACGAGAGCGAAGCTGCCGAGGCGGAGAGCCACCAGCCTGGCCTGAGGGATCTGTGGAAGGGTCTCGTTGACAACGTCGTCGGATCGCAGCAGAAGGCTGCCTTCTGAGTGGCGTTTGTCACTGGTGAAAAGGAGATGTGGGGGCTGGCGGTGAGCGACGAACCATCCTCCGGGGTACGCTCCTGTACTTGACAAAGAGGAGGGGCGACGATTATCATGATGTGAAACTACAATGCAAAGCGATTGACGTTCTCTCTCTGTTGGACTTGCTTGGGAGGCAGTCGCAACGTTTTTTCTTATTTTTTATTTACATGGTTTTAATCGGTACTTGATGTCGGACAGGATGGACCAACTCAAGAGATATTAGAGAGATAACTGGGTACGAGAAGCATCATGAATTCTACGGCTCGACTTGGATCATGCAAAAGCAGATCTGATTTACTCACGCTCGTCCTTGATGACTCTGATACTTGCAAGACGTAAATTTGTTAAACTTTTGATTGCCAATTTGGTATCGCCCTGTGCCTGACACTCCTTTTCGCGAGCGTTATACCTCGACTCCATATGAAAATTGCTTGGTTGCTGAGCCCTCATAGCCCCGAATTCTTAAACCACTCCCTCGTAGATTACACAGACTTCTCGGCGCGGCAGCTTCGGCTTGATGTCTGCCTCGAAGACCTCGCGTCCAATCTCTCGTTACACATCCACCATAGCCTAGTTCGAATCCCCCGAATCATCTCCCCGCGACCTTTCCAATGCCTGGTTCACTTCACCGCTTCTTCATCGTCGGACGAGGCTTGCACTCGTCCGCCTGAACAGGGTGCAGCATGACCTTGATGGGGTACTGTTGCGTGTTGTGCTGGAATCCCTTGCTCCAGTCGTAGCTGATGCCATAGGCGAAGATGGACCCGTTCTTGTTGAACGTCGTGGCCGTGATGCTGCCACCGACATTGGGGTATCCCTTGAGGCGATGCTTGGCGTCCTTGTCCCAGAAGTGGAAGGTGCCATCGGATCCGGCCGTGCTGAAAGTGCCGTGAACAGGGTGGAAGGAGATGTCGTTGACGGCGTAGACGTTTGTGACGTTGTTCGCGGGAGGGTCGCGGTGGCACTTGAAGGAGAAGTTGGAGCTGCGAAACGTTAATCATCCGCCACTTGGTTCACAGCACTCCTGTCTTCAGACTTACCTAGCATCCTTATCCTCGACATATTGGATGGCGCAACGTCCCTCGATACTGCCGATGGCGAAACCGGCGGCGTCCGTGAAGCAGCTGACGACCCTGGTCTGCCACTTGAGAGGGCTCTGCAGCGTCTTGTAGAACTTTGTCGGGTTCTTGAGGTCCACAACGTTGATGTATCTGTCGGCCGTGCCGATGACCAGGAGGTCGTTGCGCACGTCGATAGAGTAGACGCGCTCCTGGCAGGTCAGCGTCGCAGCGGGCGTGGGCGACCGCATGTCCCAGTACTTGACCGTCTTGTCCCACGAGCCCGACACGGCCATGGTACCGTTGGCTGAGTCGAAGAAGCGGACGCACTTGACCGGCTGCTCGTGCTCGCCGATCTTGATCGTTTGCTGGGAGGCGAGGTCGCAGGCTTTAACGGCCTTGTCGCTCCGCCGGAGAGAACCTTCGTGCCGTCCTGTTTGAGTAAAGTCAGCACAAGCTCTTCCAATGATTTAGACAGGTGAAATCGTACCTTGGAAAAGTCGCAGTTCAATACCGGTCCATCGTGTTCGTATGCGTGCCGTCCCTCGCTCTGCCCGTTCTGTGCAATCTCGTATATCCTGACCTTCTTATCCCAACTGGCCACCGCCAGGAAGTCGCTGGCTTGGTTCTGAGCCGGAGAGAAGGCAAGGTCAGAGATGCTGTCCTCGGGGGGGTTGTTGAGCGCGATATCCTGCTTCAGGTCGCCGACGGTATTGCTCGTCGATGACGAGGACGCGCTGCCAAACAGGCCCGACATGGTGTCGTTCGTGTGTCGGTCGATCTATACGTGGAGGCGTTTTTTTTTCCCCTCCTCGGAGACGTTCAGACGAGGAGAGAGAAGTGGATTGATGCCGGTGTGCTTATTCGGTGGATTGGGAGAATCGAGGTCTATGACAGCTTCAAATAGCTGTTAGAAATCGTTCTTGGTGTGAAGCTCCGGTCCAGGCAAGAAGGCAGTCGCGATGCGAAAAGTGAACCTTGCTTCCCCATTGGCTGCAAAAGCCACAAGGCTGGGTGCCTGCGTGCCTGCTTCTCGTTTGCCTGGGTACCCACGGCACCTTCCCAAGCTACAAGCACTAAGGTGTGAGAACTGCAAAGCCACACCTCAAGCCCGGCCCCAGTTACAGCCACAACCTGCCCCACCTGCGGCTCGGCTTTTTTCATTATAAAAAACTTCGAGCTTCGCGTCTTCCTAATTCTTTTCTTCTTCTCTTCAACCCCCTCGCCCGACAAATCGCCATCGAAGCTTACAAACAGAGACATCTTTTTTAGGCGTCTCGACCTCTCGGGGTCAACCAAAAGCTTTGGGAGAAAGTCCCCGGACACACGTTATTCCCCCTTCTGGGTGGAACAAAAACGCCGCGGAAACGCGCCGCCATAGAAGCACAGCGGCTGACCTCCAAGACCTGCGTCCGGACACAATGGCTTTCCTTCTCGCCTCGCCCCGTCGCTACATCGTGGGTATCCTACCCTCTCGAGCCGCGAGTTTTCTTGCCCTGGGACCCTTTGGATGAAGAAATGAGTCCGCGCCTGGGATCGGGTAAACTTGGTGTGCACGGGTAGGGCTGGTGCTTTCGATGATGGGGTGTCCGCGGGGGGAGGCTGCTTGCCGGGCGAATTCAAGGGTTCGCCGGAGGAGTCTTTTGTCGAGATCGATAGGTATGCGATTGCTCGTCCTCCCCTTCACCGGAGTTGGACGTGTTACTCGATGGGGCTTATTCTTGGTGCGAGGGGGTTCAACCGGATGTTGACTTTTCGTCTCGTCGGTCCGCATGGGGCTAGACACCTACACTCTGGACTTCGTGGGAAGTCTCTTCGTCTGTGATGCCCTGGACTGACGAGAAGTCTGTCTACACATTTTCACGTTCGATGATGATTACCAAATAGAGTCAAGCACTGAGGTGAGAGTCCTTAGGGGCCGCCATTGTGACGACAAAACATGCGTTATGGTATCTGATGAACATTTGTGCCTTTTATTTTTGTCAATAGTACTTGGACCTTCAGGCCTCGGCCTGGTCCAGATTGTGGTATAGATACAGTAATAGAGAAACACATAATATCATGGTATATTTAAGCCTGAAGTTGCGTTCCCTGCGCTCAACCTCTACCATTGCTCGTACAGCCGTCCAAACGGAAAAAGAAGGGAAAAAGAAACTCCTTGTTAATGCAGGTCATTCCAGGCATCATCCCATGCATCGTTCTCGTCACATTAAGCCCCCGAGGACAACCTTGCCGATATTGGCCATCTCCGTCTTGATTTGTGCTCTGCTGTTGTCCTCAAACTCCTTGACGACGCCCTGCACAATGATCTTGCGCACTTTGGCGTCCGCTTTCGCAAACAGCTCTGCCACCGGTGCCGTTGTCTCTCTCGGTGTGGGCACCAGGCTCAGCACCCTCGTGTAAACATCAATGAGAACCTCGCACAATGTGGCAAAAGTCTCGTAAAAGTCTGGCTCGAAGGGCAGCGACGGCGTCAGTAGGTGGGTGTACACTTCTCCTGGTAACAAGTCGTTATCGCTCGACGCGAACGACATGACGCTCGCGCTCGCGCTCGACGAGCTCCCGATGCCGCCGTAGCTGCCGCCACCCGTGGAGTCCGAGTCGAGCGGGTACCCGATATCGTTGGCGCCACTCGTGCTGCGCCGTGACTTGCCGCCCTGGCGACGGAACATGGACGGCAGCCGCGCGCGAGAGAGCGAGCTCGTCGAGCCGCCGCCCTCGCTGTGGAGTTGCTGGAAGGACTCGAACTCTTGGAGGAGGTTATTGAGGCTGCGTAGGAACTCGATGGGTGTGTTGGCGTAGAGATCGACAATGGTGGGAAGGGAGAGGCCGAGAAGGAGGTAGTTTGTCGCGCGTCGAGCGAGTTTCCGCGACTCAAAGGAAGGCATGCGAGCCAAGTCGGGCTTGTCGAAGAGAATCGTGTTGAACCAATACACTCGGCCTTCGTGTCTGTTCGAGACCAGTTAGTCTTGAGAAATATCTCACGGAGGGGTACGGAAGAGGGGCGCATACGCTTTACGCAGATAGTCCAACGTCGATATCCTCTTGTTCGCAATCTCCTGCATTTGCATATGCAACACGACAGACTCGCTCGATTGCCACATGTTGGGGTGCGTCGCGGACGTCGGCGGGGGCTGCAGTCGGTCGCTGGGCGCGAGGCTCGTCGAGCCGGTCTGCGTGCGGCTCAGCATCCTGGAGAAGCTGTCTGCGGAGGCGGGGCTCTGGATGTTGTCTGTGTCGCGGGTGATCTTTGCGGCGGCGGCGAGGGCGAAGTCGGGGAGTGCGGGCGGGACGTTACGGTCGGTGACTACGACATTGCCTCCTCCGCCGGAGCTGGAGCTGTTGGCACGGCGCTTGGAAGACTTTGAAGGGGAGCTGAAGGAGGTCTTTCGGCCGAAGGAGTTCTTGCGGTCCTTGAGCAGGATGTTGGAGCCGGACGACTGTTGGAGGGGCGGCGGGAAGAAAGGCGACGGCTGCGGTGGTGGTTGAGATTGTGACTGCTGCGGCTGTTGTTGCTGCTGCTGGTCGCCTGATGATGTGCCGGGACGAGACTTTGAGGAAGAGGAGAAGAAGGAGGAAGAGAAGAATGGTGCATTGCCGGCCGTAGGTGCTGCGCCGGATCGCTGCATGGCTTCGAACAGAAGGGGGCCTGGAGGCTGAAAGCCTGGGGAAGGACTGAACGGGGAACGGGTACGGGTACGGAAGACGGGGTGGTTCGTTAGGGAGGAGGGAGGAGGGGGCCAGCAACCAGGTTCAGGAGTCCGGCGAAGGAGGGCGGGCGAGGGGCCGGTTCGATCGGCGGGTTGGTTTTGTGCAGGTCCAGTCCAGGTGCAGGCCGAGGTGGTATTGGTCCGGAGCTCTGGGAGGTGGTGGTGCCGGCGGTGCTTGGTGGTGCTTGGTTTGCTGCGGCTAAGTTGCCGTGGTGTGTGTGGTATGGTGTGGTGTGTGGTGTGTGGTGAACGGTGTGTTGTTTGTCTGGCTGGACTGTCGTGGAGTGACTTTCTGCTTGAAGTTCACAATTTTGCTAGGACCGAATTGTCTCTTTTTGCTATGTCTTTGCTTGATCCTCCTTCGCTTGCAGGTGGTCCCCCCCTTGCTTGGCACTATGACTTGCTTTGCTTCGTCCGCTCGCTCTCCGGTTGGTCGCTTCGATGCTTCGAGACCACTTTTCTGCCAGGTTTCTGTTGACGAAAGGTGTGTGGGCTGCAGGGTGGGATTAGTTTGAGCACACACGCGCAGGAGGAGTAGTAGTTTGTTCGTTTCGTTCAGCGTCGACAGGAGGAGCGTAAGACTGGCACAAGGCCCCCTGATTGCTGCGGTACTTGACGCAGAATGCGACTCGGACGGATTGGGGCTAGCAGCGACAGCCTGCAGGTTGAGTTTAATGAAGGACGGAGACTGGGAGCACAGCGCGGGGTGGTGAAGGTTGCGTTTTCGGGAGTCCTGACGAGCCTGTGACGGTGAGCGATGCAGGTGGTCGGATTGGATGGATCGTCAGGTCGGGAGTTGCTATAACGTTGTTTTTGTTTTTGTTGCCGCGTGGAAGATGGGGAAAGTGGACGGACACAGCTGGGATATGTATGGTCCTTGGGGGGATGGATGGGATGCCGGGTCGCAGACAGATGGATGTTTGGGTGCGAAACCACGGGTGTAGGCTTTGAAGCTGGGTCTTGTTGAAGCTGTCAGCGGCGCCAAGGGCAGTTTGCGGGATGCGCCGATGAATGCTGCGATACGGTTTAGGGACGACTAGAGTTTGTTCATCCGAGAGTTTGGCAGAGCGGGTTGAACCTTCAGGATGACAGTGACCCTATCATCAGCTAACCTTCTTGCAATGAACTTGTTTAATTCTCGGCCGAAAAGCGGGAAACCCCGCACCTTGCATTGAAGAAGGACGCA
>JAIMZG010000717.1:0-32212 GCA_020466075.1 Colletotrichum coccodes
ATCCGGCGTCTGGCTTGCTCGGCATAGGCCGGGGGGGGTGGGGGGGACTTGGGAAAGGACGAAAAAAGGAAAAAAAGAACAAAGCCTATAGTAAGTGGGCGTTTAACAAGCGAATGCCGATGTATTGGTCGTCGAAGTAAAGTATATTTGGCGCTGAATTTACTTCGTAAAAAGATTAACTTAAAATCTTTTATAACTCCAGCTGAATTGTATTAGAATAATAATAGAACGTAATGATAAAATCGTTAATATAAGGTCGACTACTAAGTAAAAACCGGTATAAAAAAAGCTGTCTTTCTAAGGAGGCTATGTAGTTCTGTCGCTTCTAATATCGGATTTTTTTTTATAAATTAAGTATAATCTTCTTTTAGAGTACTTTTTCTTCTTCACCTTGTTTCTAAAATGGTTTAATTTTGAAAAGAGGGTTTAGAAGTGTGAAATAAAAATTCCAAAGTTTAAAGCCACGGTAACATTCTTAGTTCCTTTTTAGCGGCTGCGTTAGCTGCTAGAAACACTAATTTAGTACCTAAGGCTGCTTGGTTTTCTTTCCTCCCTACCTCACGAAGCTGCTCAGCAGCCTCACGAGCAACGCCCCTCTGCGCTTTTGTGGCATCTAAAAACCAGGTACGAACTGTCAAAATGTCGGAGACGTTTTCCGATCTCATTGCTGATTCTTGGACGTTCGTAGACCGCGACGTTCAGTCTTTGACGTTATTCGAGCGGCTTCCCTTGCCCGGGTCTAACAGACCGCGACACGAGTCGGACCAACCCCGAACCGCGGTACCTTTCGACTTCGATCGACGACGACGAACCTCCCTCATTCGGCCACGACGTATCTGGAGCGTTCTCCCGCCACAAAAAACACTTCATCTCCGCCAGGCGTGACATGGTGATCTTTCCAAAGGGAGCGGACAACCATGTCGCGCCCCTCGAGGTTCGTCTGGTTCGGCAGACCTACCCCCAACGGCAGCAACGCGAATGGCTCCTCGAGCCAACAATCCAGGACGCCCGAGCTGCGCGAGCTCGCCGTGGTTTTCAAGGACATACCGACCTACCGCCGCTACAGGCCCGGCGCGGGACCCCGCCTGCGCCCGATAACCCTCGTCCCGCTACGCGACACGACGGCCTACATCCGCGACGAGTTCTTCGTCCCGCCCGCGCTCTCCGCCGACGGCAAGAAGCGTCTGCAGTATGTTGTGGGCTGGACGGACCTTCCCGCTGCGCGGCTGCAGGTCGACGCCGAGAGGATATGCGACTACGTCTCGCCGATGGCGTACGAGGAGTGGTGCGCCGCGAGGGCCGCTGAGCGAGACGAGGAGGAGCGTAGGTTGGAGGAGGAGGAGAACGTGCGCGCGGTAGAGAATGCTGAGGCAAGGGAGAAGGGGATCGCGTCAGGGAACGGACCGAAGGGGCCTAGGAGCAAGAAGAGGAAGCGGCAGGTTGCGGTCGAGGCGAGGACACCTTCACCCGCGTCTGCGGACGTGGGCAAGAGGAAGCCGGGCCGGCCGAGGAAGAACGTGCCTTCGCTTTCCACTCCGTCGAAGAGCAGGCTGCTGGAGGACTTTGAGGAGCTGGACGTGCAGGAGGAAGTGGAATTGGAGGGAACGGATGAGGAAGAGGCAATATTCAGGCAGTTGAACGGAGGGGAACCGATGTCGACCGAAGGTTCTTACGATTCCGGTGAACGAAGCAGCGTGCCGGCAATACTGGAGCCGCCTGCAAAGAAGCAGAAAACGGCTTCGTCAAGGCCGATTCTATCGCGGTTGTTCTCGGGCATTGAGACGGACAGCAGCAGCAGGAGCACAACCTTTGACTCCTCGAGGGGAGCTACCAGCTCCCCTGCGTTGCCGCCCCTACCTCAACCTCGTCCGAACTCACAATCTGGCCGGCCGCGGGAGACCCCTGTTCTGCCGCCACTGCCTCCGGCCTCCGTCCGCCAGGCGTCCACGCCCACCGCCCCGGAGACCAAGCCTCAGCCGCAGAAGCGCTCCCTCCTCTCAATGCGAGATCCTCCTTCTACGCCCCAGAATTCATCATCGAAGGCCCAGACTCCGACCCCCAAACCTCAGAAAACCCCGTCACCGTCGCCGGCTACTGCAACACCACCACTCAGACCGCCCCTGAACGGCTCGGAGACAACACGCACCCCGAACCCCCGGACAGGCTTCACCCCCTTGGTCCAAAACAAGACGCCATGGACTGTCTCCCTCGCAGCCGCCAGAAAGTCTGCCGGTTCAGCTCCCGCACAGCCGATCCCGTCCATGGAACATGCCCCCTCCTCGACACCAAAACCGGACCCGAAGCCGCAAGACCGGGACTCGCCTCCCAAACTAAGCTACTCAGCACCACCTGCCACAAACGCAGGCAGAAAACGCGCCGTCCTCGGGACTCTGTCCCTTGCAGAGGGACAGGAATTCCCCGAGGAAGACAACATTTACGAGGTCCTCCGCCTGGAAGGCGTGCAAGAGCGCATCGTCCGAGGCAAGCGCGTGCGCTACTTCCACGTCCGCTGGAAGGGCACCTGGCCCCCCGGCCAGAACCCCACGTGGGAGCCCGAAGGCAATATTCCCCGGCCCCTCATCAAGAAGTACCTCGTCGCGCACCCGCAGAGGACCAGCCAGGCAGGGGCTCTGGACAAGTACCTCGTCTCGTCGTGGCCGCATAGGAAGTACTCGTCTGTTTCTGAGGCGTTTGAAGGCGGAAACATCGAGGGCGCCGTGCGTAGGGACGGCGACGACAACAACGACGACGAGGCGGTCGAAGAAGGGCACGCCGAGGAGGATGATGGGGATGAGATGCTTCTGGTTACGGACGAGCCGCCTCAGCCTGTCAAGCCGAAGTTCACTTGGTGAGAGAGGCTCTCGGTCGGGCATGACGACGGCATGATGCCCGGTTTGGCATGGGTTTTGACGACGGCGAGGTTCGGTGTTTGGGTCAGCGGGAAAATTGCTTACGACGTTTTTGTGAAGTCCACCGGCGGTGGTTCTTCATACCCTGGGACATGGGAGGTGTCCTCGTCTATTGAAGCGCAGAGATGATACGCTCAGTGTGATGATGAAAGACTCATCTTAAAGACTGCTCCTATGATTGCATGAAACGCAGCAGAACGCTGCTATGGGCTGTTGAAGTCAACAGGTAATTAGAAGATAAACAAAAGTTCACATGGAAAAAGTCCCTGTATAGTCGATTGATCTCGACAGCAAGATAAGGCCTGCGATTCATTTCACAGTCATGGCATAAGTTGAGGTCAAGGAAACCCTGATCTATTGCACTGATTCTGTACTTGTCTCTGGTTCTTCCCTTCGCCTGATGGCCAATTTACTGCCCTCGACGCCCTCCAAGCCGAGAAGGATATCTGCTGAAACCTTTAAGTAATGCGCTTCTTTAACGTCTTCGCGGAACGCAAAGGCAAGATCGCTAGACTCGAAAGCTTCCATTCACATCGCTATCTTGTATCCATCCATTTCTGCACCAGTGTCCCTTTACTAGAACGGAGCCTGGCCAACTTGAGGCTTTCTGACTGGGGACTTGGTCTTGTCCTTGGCAATTCTGGCTGTGAGTCTATTGAAGACTGGCTTTGAGATTCCGTGAATTGTTCCCTCAAAGCCCTCGCTGATGACTGGGTCCAGGCTGGGCGAGGAAGGTACATGCGTTGCTAGAGTCATGATGCGCGAGTGGCTCTCCGAAGAGGTGTTTGGTACGATATTGTCCGTATCCAGGTCACGGTTTGAGCGCAAGGGGACATCCATACCCGAATTGCTTCCAATCTGGTTGCAGTAAACGCCGACGGGCACATGCGTGGACGAGTCGTCGAATGACATATGAACCCTTGTCAGATCTGAAAGCAAGGGCGCCGTTGACGCGAGGGTCATGGTCTCTGTCCACTCGTCGGCAGGCTTGTCTAAGGCGGGGTTCAGAGTCTGGTCGTCGTTTCCGTGAAGTCCGCCGTCGTCGACGACGATCTGTCGACATCCATGTCAGTACCGTCCTTCTCACATTGCGCTCTCTCCGCCTTGCTCTTGAGATAGAGATTCACCTTTCGCCGGTCGATCCAACCGGTCACTGCGTAAAGGAGGTCGGCGGTCTTCTGGGTATACGGGTGGGTGCTGTCGATGTTGTGGTGCTCCCATGCCTTCCATGATTCATGTTGATTCATTGCCCAGCCTCCGTGATACCATACCTGGACGGCACCGGACTCGCGGTCTCTGCGGTGGAGAACTTCTTTGCGTTGATCAGGGTCAAACGCCATGAACTCAATGGCGTTGTCCCAGTCGGCCGACTTCTCCCAAACGATGTTCTTGCGATCGTTCATTTCCTTGAGGCCGATAATGTCCGGATCATTCGGGTCACATCCTTCAAACATTAGCTCTCGAAGTCGTTCTTCTTCAGTCTCACGCTCCTCGGCGGTCATGAACTGCTGCGCGTTTTCGGACGAGAGGAAGGAAAAGTCGGAAGTCGGGTACGTCGGTAGGAATGGTACTCGAAGGTCAGCAAGGGGTGCATCGCACGGGTCTGGCCTGAAAGTCACGCCTCTTCCATCGGTCGGGCCAGTATAAAG
The DNA here is from genome assembly GCA_020466075.1 of Colletotrichum coccodes. Taxonomy (NCBI): domain Eukaryota; kingdom Fungi; phylum Ascomycota; class Sordariomycetes; order Glomerellales; family Glomerellaceae; genus Colletotrichum; species Colletotrichum coccodes. The sequence continues at coordinate 4,559 of JAIMZG010000717.1, forward strand.
ACTCGATCCAAGGACGCAGTTGCGAACGAGGATGGCCGACTTGAGACTGGCAAACGATATCTCAAAGCTTCCATCGTCAGAATAGGCGAAGTGAGTGATGACTTCGGCGAAATTGTGCGCCATACCCGCCCTCTTGAGGACTGCCACGAGATGCATGACTGGAAATCCAGTGACGGAAAGGCAACGCGTCGAGCCCTTGTCGATAGAGCCCTGCAGGTTCTCATTTAAAGGGTATGAGTCCGTGGCAGGGAGGGTGGTGTGCACTCTGACTGAAGCGCCATCCTGCTTGATGAATCCAAATTCGCGGCAACGAGTATATCGGAAAAACGCCGAGGCATCTTCTGTGGCTGTAAACTCAACGTAGGCATGGTTGTAGCTAATATCGCCGGTTCCCATGGGGGCCGTGTGGGCGTTGAGGACTCGGCCGCCTCGGACATGCTCCAAGACCCGCTGGACATGGACCTCATCTGGAAGACCAGTCATGATGACGGTGCGAGAGGCTACATCTAGAACTCCATCAATGGTAATTAGTGGCTGGTCGTTTTGTCTTCGCGTATAACGAGTGCCGTAGAGAAACATACCCGGGGTCTGCGAGGGTTGACGCGACCCGGTAGCCCCCTGATGATTGCGTAGCGCCAGTTCTCTCTGGGAAGAAGATTCCCAGATATCATTGCAACCATCTTTCCACTTGAGGAGATCACCCTCGGATGACTGAAGAGTCTGGAGCTTCGATATCTCGGCGCCGTAAAGTCCCGGTTGCAGGGGGATTTGCTGTAAGTCCTGCTGAGGATACACGGTGTATTTCGACCTGGGATTTCCGGCTGTTGAAGCGGGATTAAGCTGGAACTCCAGAAAAGACTTCGTATCGTGTGAGGGACCGCCATTCGACGGCTCATTAGCTGCCACCGGGGCACTTGAGGTCTCATCAAAGGAAATGAGAGGCTCTGCTTCGGCGGCCACTAGAGCGATGCTATCCTGGTTTGCACCGCCAGGAGAAACGCCAATGGTTTCAAAAGCGGCGACATGCTCGGGATGATCAGTAAGAAACACGTGGAGAAACGCTTCGTACGTCTTGTTGCGCTCCACGGCATTGAGCAGACCTGTCTGGAGCTCTTGCAGTCGATTCAGAAGAGACTCTTGGTTTTGCGCAACTTTGTCATACTTCGTCTTAAACCTCTCCAACTGTGTCCTGTTGTACCCAAGCTCTTCGTGCAGGTCGTCTAAGGACTCTTGATCCAGATTACCACGCTCGGTGATCTCCAAAGCATACTTCTGGGCTCGGCATCTGAGGAGCTCAGCTTTGGATATCTGGGCCTCCAACTTCTCGATCGTGGCCTGGCTCATATCCGCTCTGTGCCTCAAGGCCATGTTGACGTTATAAAGATTGTCGTTCTCGCCTTTCAGGGTCTCGTGGCCATGCTCGAGCTGCTTGACACGGGTTTGAAGCGATGCCATCCGGTCATCCGACGAATCGAGACTCTGGCAAGCATCGACGTATGATGAAGACGAGGGACTTAATGGCGAGGCTTGAAGACGACGGAACGAGCACCTGTGAAGACTTGTTAGTAGTCAGGTTTAAAAGAATGTACATGCACTGCGGAGGCACCGAGAAGTCATGACTTACAGGCTGCCCGGGGTGAACTCGGCCGATGCAGGGTCCAAGTTGCTTTCGCTCTGAGCCTGAGAACTGGGGCCGAGAGCAAATGACTGGACCCCTTTGGGGGTATTCTCGATTCCGTACTGGCCAGATTCTTGGTCCGTGGCATTGAGGATCTTCTCCGCCAGATCGTTGCCACAAGGAGTATCGCCGTTGTCAGACGAGTCGAACTCGATGAGATTGGAAGATTCTGAATGGGCGGGTGCGGGGGCAGCAGGACCAAGTAGAACGGGCTTACCGGCGTCGCTCTCGTCGTCGATAGTCCAACCATTGTCGGTAGACGCATATACAGTCGAACCACCGTCGTCTTGCTGCTGGCTCATGATAGGGCCGGAAAAGTAGGAATCGATTTTGTCGACCATCTTGGCAAATTTTGTTTTAAGGTAGGTGTGTAGGGTCAAGTGAACGAAGGCCTTGGGTCAAGTTCGTCGACCCAAAACTTCAACCTTTTCGATTCGAAGCACTGCAAAAAGAGAAAAGCCATTGATTAGCGATATTCTCGAGATGTTGACGGGTGAAGGAAGGAAAATTCGGAGGAGCAACACGCAGAGGGCCGTCTCTGGGCTAAATCTCGCCTTACTCCGAAAAAGGCAGCCCCTCGCAAATCCGCGACTTCCTTTTCAACCGGGTAAGGCCGGATCTTTGAAGTCTAAGGAGAGGTGCTCGAAAAGAGGAAATATGAGACCTGTGCGATGGCAGAGGGATGAGAAGATAAGCGAGAAGAGCGAGTTTTGTAGTACCTTGTCAAAAGGAAGGTGTCGGGCGATGGGCTATGACACGGAAAGAGAGAGAATGTTAAAGCCTGGGGAAGAGTGGAAAGGGGAAAGAGCGAAACGGGGGCAGGACGGGACGGGATGAGTCGAGGAAGGAAGGCAGGGCTCCCTAGCATGATCCTTGGATATGTAAAAATGCTTCTTGCGCCTTGGTGAAGGTGGATTGGACAGCAAGAACATTGTGGCATGGCTAGTAAATTGACTTACCAGGTGATTTTTGCTTGCCGTAGTGTATGCGGGTTTCCACGAAAGCAACAGAAAAAGCACCGCTTGATCAGGTACCTCTGTATCAAGTCGAGTGCTGGTGAGAAATCCCTCGATATAGAAGGAGCGGGCTGAAGTAGATTGTAGGCAGGTGCAGTGCGCACCGAGATGGTGATGATCTGGTAGAGGCAATGAAGTGTCACGCACAGATCGTGGCGAATACTTGCCTGGAGATCCGTTTAAGTGAAGGTGCGGGTGTGCCTGTATATGAATCCGTACTTGTTGGTTGATGGCCCTGTTCCTGTGTGTAGTGTGTAAGTTGGAAAAGACTTTGATGTCCAAGTCGATGCCGCCTCTGATCCGAGGAGAGGTAGGTTGGAGGAAGAGGGTCGGGTTTATAGAAGATGGAGACTCTTTCACGTTTGAGTGTGAGAGGAGGGAAGAATCCCAGCATCAGGTGATGAAGAATGGAAGATTAGAGGTTGAAGGTTGAGGGCGAGGAGGGTCGGTGCCAAGTGTGGGAGGTAGAGGGTCGAAGGTTGGTTGTCGTGATATGAGAGGGAGAAGAGAATAAGGACCGAGAACAGTGGATGGCCTCCTTTAAATATCCTCAAGGGGGCAGAGACCTGGGCCCGGCTCGTCAGAGGAACGGGAACTCGTCTTGTGAGAGCGGGTGCAAAGAAACTACACATGGCGAGAACCCTTGAGAACCGTACCTATTGAGAGAGAGCACAGATGAGCTAGAAAATATTGGTGTATGCTTGGGAGATTGGAGGCTCGACCCCTTTCAAAACTCTTAGGAAGGCTAAAGACCAGAACCAGCATGCCAAGTGGGTAGTAAGCTATGTTTTGGGTACATGATGTTTACACAGAGTGAGTAGTCGCAGCGGCAAGAGTCGAAAATGATCTGGCAGGAAGCTTTCACATCTAGGCCCGTGAGAGCGGGTGCAAGGGAATCTGGGTTCAGTTTCAGGACTTGCACAAAGAAAAGGGGTACAAAGTTCATTGTCAAACATGGCGAGAGCACACGAGGTGGTATGGAATTTCAGGGCAAGTGTAGCCTTGAGAATGACAACGGAATCGGATAATCTCCAAGGGTGGGGTCAAGGCAGTCTGGCTACAGAATTCAGAGGAGGTCGGTATTCAGTTGCGAGAGTGTGAGTTGATAAAAAAGGCAGCCGAGACTCTCCTAAATGAATTTTTTCAAAGCCTCATGGTCCCATCAAACCTTCGTCTTGCGATCATGAGTACAAGAGGCACAATTCAATGACTGGGGGCAGATGCCGCAGTTACGAACAAGTAGGAGTAACAAAGACAGTGTGGTAATGTGATGGTGGACAATGTAAAACTAGAAAGTCGGGATGGCCCATCTTTGGAACTAGATAGGTTAAAAAGAAAGCAATCAAGATAAGGTTATATGCTATCATGATGGCCACAATAGAGAGAACTAGAACATGACGGTGCAGCTTTGCAAGTTGAGCATGATCTAATCAGGATGCAGATAAGTTAAACTTGAGATGTTAGGTGTAATAACGTGATCGAAAAGGCCGATCAGCTGCTAACCATCAATACTAGCAGCCGGAATGGATCATTTTGACGCAATAAGTGTTGTGCGTAAGTCGAGACCACAGGCATGTAAAAATAAAAAAACAGAGAGGGGGAACAAGGAACGGGTCTGCGGGAATCAGACCAGCTTGTCGGGACGTTCCTCGTTGACTTTTACATATCGGCGAGCAGTCCTACGCCACGATGGATGCCCATCGCTCGGAACTGTTGTCTAAGCTGTAAATGTAAAAAGATGTTGGTTTTCAGACCGTGAGACGAGGATCATCGTTGAGGCAAACTCTCCTCGAAACAGACAGGAGCCGGGAAGACACAAGAGAACGGCAACTGAAGTGGGGGAAGAGGAGATCGACCGGTCGTGCGGATTACGAACATCGTGGGAGCGGATCATGTGGATCGAGGCAGCCAAAAATCTGCAAGTCACAATTGGCCCAGATCGTCTAGTTGGTTAGGATGATACGTTGTGGTTCTTCTATACAGCGATCCGTGTTGACGGCGGTTCGAATCCGCCTCTGGGCAATTGAATCTGATCAATCTGGTCGGGTTCGCTTTTTGCAGTTGGTATATTTCGTGAGCGTATGCGAGTTTTGTGCGACGAAGTCCGAACAAGGCGGGCACAAAACAAAATGTTGAAGATCCAGGCGGCAGATCTGGGTCGGAGATGTGTGGATCCAAGAGCTCGGACAAGAAGGCTTCAAGTAATGTTGTGAGTGAAAGAGTGGATGAGAAATTAGTCGTATCATTAGTACTGACTTAGCCACTGAATGGCTGCGCGTACGAGACATGAGGAAAAGCCGCAAATTGCAAAGAAAAGGCATCCGAGGTGATTGCATCATCCTAAAAATGCGATCCTATAGCTGTCGATTTCTCTGAGAGGCACAACTACCAACAACATCATCTCAGGAAGTGAGTGCATTAACTGTATGCTCCGGACAAGATAATAATTTGGGAATTCAAAGTCGAGCATTGATTGCAAGAAGGTGCCGGTAAAATTTTCATTCTAGGGAACGGGAGAAAAAGACGATTGCTGTGGGGGAAAAGGGGGTATATGTGTGCATCCCATCTTAACGCCACGCTTAAATACGGTGATAACTCAAGGAAACATTTCGGCCCGACGCCTATCGCTCACGCATACAACTCATGCCTCAATGACGAAGTCGCGAACCATGCTGAGGAACCTCTCACGATACTCTGTGGGATTGGCGGTGATGCTCATGGGGCCATGGCCGGCAAACACGTTGTAGGACTTGACGAGCCCCGTCATGGCCTTGGCGCGGAACTTGTGCTTGGCCCAGAAGAAGTCGAGGACGATCATGCGGTAGGTCCAGTTACCATCGGCGTCCGTCAGGCCAGTACGCCACTGGTTCGCGTCGGATTGGATCGTCGGAACATCGCGGGCTTCCTCCAAGACATTGGGCCCCGGGTACCGGACCATGAAGAGCGAATAGTCGACGGCGTTGTTCTCTGCGAGGACCCGGGTGTCTGCTTCGAGAATCTCGAGCAGCTCCTTTTTCTGCGCAGGCGTGACTCGGACTTTGTCGTTGAATTCGTCAATCAGTCTTTCCTTGACGCTCTCCGGCGCCAGATGCCCGTTGGCGATGTCCCTCTCAGGGAAGAAGTAGTCGTTCGGCTTGAGGTCGTACGTCTCCCATTGCTCCTTCCTGTGGTCCGTCTCCTCCTCCGCCTTGCCGTACAGCAGGTTCTCCATGACGATGTGGTGCGTTGGCGCCATGCCCAGGATGCCACCAAGCGTTGCTATCGAGGTGTAAACCATGTCGGTGATGCGCACGAGTAGACTGTGCGGATGGCTCTTCATGTGTGCGACGTAGGCGTCGAACAGGTCGTGTGTGAAGAACTCGTGCTCGAAGCGACGGGGCAGCGACTTGATGAGAAACTTGCCGTCGGCCGTTGTGAAGAATGTCGAGCCGCTGTAGCCCAGGTCACCGACGGGCTTGAGGTCGGATGCGCGGCCCTTGCCCTTGGCTGCCTTCTGCGCGAGGTGGAACGAGCTGGTGTACTCCTGCTCGTCCATCTGCCAGACATTGTGCCGGAGCTCGAGAAAGTCGGCGGCGTGGTAGCGGGTGAGGGGAAGATGGAATACGCAGAGGAAGGTGGCGAGCACGCGAAAAATGCGTTTTTTGAGGCTTGGTTTGTCGGGGTTGTTGGAGTCGCCGGATATGGCTGACAGGATGGAAGACGAGATGGAGGCGCTGCGGATTTGCATCTTGACGGGCGACAGCCCCTCGGGCTTTTGGTGGAAGAAAGCTGTGGTGTTTGGCGGAAGATTGGAGGAGAGTTTTTCTCGGCTGAAGGTTCTGAGGCTTTGAAGAAAAGGGCTGGCAGTTGTGATGTGCAGGTTGCAGAGCAGACATGGCGAGGGAGGGAGCTTGGCTGAGGAGGTGACGAGCTCCCTCACATTGACGTCACGCTCGTTGCTCGTGGATGACATGGTCTGGGGCGGCTGCTCTCACGCAGGTGGTTTCCCCAGGCGGTTCAGTGGAAGGAATTCGGACGAGGTGGTGGGTCTGACAGCTGCAATCGAGTTAGCGCTTGGCGGGAGCCAGGCCACCCGAGCAAACCACAGGCCATTAACCCAGGGTTGTACTGTCACTATAGTGTTGGACATTGCCAACGAGGTAAGGAAAACTGGAGCAACTCACGAGAATGCATCTGAGGAAATAGTCGCTCACTTGAAGCATGTACGGCGGCGGGTCTTTGAATTTGATCCCCGGCAGTGAAACTCATAAACAGATCCGGGTCGACTCTTGTTTCATGCTCAACATCAAGCTCTCTGGCTGCGTTTCGACGGGCCTGCTGGACAGCCATGTAGCCAAATAGCACTCCGGCGAGAGCTACGGCCAAGCCCGAGACCCCGAAGATGATAGCCACGACAACCTCTATCGAGAGAGACACCATTTTCTTGATATGAGGAATGGATATGTCGAAATGAACTGAATTGTGACGATGCACGGAAGAAACCCAGTGTCCTACTGAGGAGAGTGTTGTGATATGCGTGCTGTGACCGGTATCTCCAGTTAACCTCCTGGGGCCTGCGTGGGTTTAATACTGTGATGATTACCAGTACGCAAGCTAGGTGAACTACGCCCTCTCGATTGCCAAAGTCTCGAAGTTGCGTCTTCAGTCGTCGCATAGCCGCCCTGAGTAGAAAAACCGCATTGCCATTGGCCAAGATGTTGTCTCGTAACGGTACGCCTCAATTCGAGCCCTCCTTCCACTGAGGAGAGCTCGCTTCTTGATGCTCCAATTTAATTCCCCCATCGGGTCCTTTTGCACTTTTGCCCTCTTGCACAGCCCTCAATGCCCAGACCTTGCGCAGTTACCTCCCTCTCACCTCGTCGCCCTGCTAATCCTGCGAATCAAAGCCAAGATGAGAAGAACGAGAGTATTTCCCCGGCACGTCATTCTATCTGCCCATCCGAGCTCTCCATCTACTCTGGCTACTTCCCTTCTTGATCATGTCTAGCATTGTATAACAAGGGTCCTGTCCCTTTTCATCTGCATTGCGCTAGTAGTTCTACAAAAAACGACATGTACCCCAACCCTTACATAATCTATAATCTTATGCCTGGAAATGCCATTTACAACTTGCTCCTCAGATTCTTTCTCTCATCCTTCTTGAACAGCACCTTGCTGTTAGGGTAAGGATCAAAGACGACACTGTTCAGAGGGTTGTCTTCGCTCGCGCGCTTGAACATGTCCTCGTACACCTTGCCGTCGTACCGGCCCAAGCTGCTGTCCAAAACCCAGTCGTCAAACTTCCAAGCATCGACCAATCGTACTGCGTGGGGGCGGATCTCTTCCAACAAAGTCATAACGGCCTTTGTTCTCGCCAGCGTGATCTGGCGGACCGTGACCGCCGCAGAGCTGTAGAACTCGCTCGCCTCTTGCTCGAGCGTGTTCAGGGCATACAGCCTGAAAAGCTTGTGCAGCAGGCCGACGGTGTCCTTGTCGAGCTGCTCGGTCGTGGCCTTGTCGTTGAGTGCCTGGTGGAAGTTCTTGACGACCATGTACTGCGCGTGTGCGGTGCTGAGGCGCCAGAAATCGACGAGCAGGCTGTTCCAGGACTGCTTGTCCTCGTCTCGGTGGCGAAGGGCCTCGAATGTCAGGAACGACACGCGCCAGGCGAAAGCAGCGACGAGGTCCTCGTCGGAGCCGAGGACGTCGAAAGCGGCGCCGATGTCGCGACGACGGAGGAACTCGGAGAGGATGCGGGTGGTGTCGTTGTTGCCGTGGTTGCCCTTCAGAACAGAGCGAGCGGACTTGAGCAGGTAACGGGACACTTGCTGCGTGAGCATGTAGTTGTCGCCCTCCCAGGTCAGGGTTGGCAGGTAGTCGGCGTACCAGGAGCCGATACCGCTAAAGGAGGAGTAGCCGTGGCCACCGCAAGCGCGACGGCAGACCTCGAGACCCTCGCCTGCGACGGTCGAGCCGTAGGCCTTGAGGGCACACGAAGTGGCGTGCAGATCGGCAAGAAGGTCAGTGCCGGGGTTCAACTCCTCGGGGCCAGGGTTGCGGTTTCCGTCGCTGAGCTTGCCAGCGTTGGCGCTCATCCGCTTTTGGTTCTCGTTGTACAGGTTGATCATGCCACGACCGGTAAAGTGGAGGGCAAAGGTTGCGGCAAGCAAAGGCAGCAGCCGGATCTGGACCATGGTGTAGTTGAGCACCTGGTTCTCGCCAGGCTCGTTGGCAGGCGCATCGCGATCCTGGAACTGGCGACGGACAGCGCAGTAACGGGTAGCGATCGTAACACCCTTGGCGAGAACAGAGCCCGACTGGAGCACAATGTTCGATCGCACCCACGTGAGAGTGCCGTATATCAGAGAGGGGTTCGCTGGTCTGCTGTACTTGCTCGTGTTCGGGTCGATGGACGAGAAACGGGCGAGCATATGGTTGTGCGGGATCTTGACGTTGTTCAGGAGCAGGAAACCGTTGTCCATGGTGTTGTAACCAAACTTGGGGCCGATATCACCAACGTGTACATTCGGGAGGGGCTCGTGAGTCTTCATGTCGCGAATTGGGACGACAAACGGATGGGGGCCGATTTGCTTTCCGTTGAGGATTAGCTGGGCCATCACGACAGCGTGTGTGGCCGTCTTGCCCAGCGAGCCGATCCACCACTTCGAGGCGGTCAGGTGAGGAGAGTGAAGGACGAAGGTCTTGTCGGACGGATCCCATGTCGCTGTGGTCTCGAGGCCACGCACGTTCGAGCCGTGGCCAAGTTCGGTCTGGGCATAGCATCCGAGGATCTCGTAGTTCTCAGCAGGCTCGAGGAACATCTTGTGCTGCTCCGGAGTGCCCTGCTCGCGGAGGGTGACGAGGAACATGCTCGCGTGGAGCCCGTAGGGCGTCGGCTCGGCGATCAGGTCATTGGCAACCAGGTAATCGTCCTTCGACCAGTTGTGCTCCTTCGTCAGTTGGAAGAGCCTCTTTCCTCTCGCCAGGGCGGCCTCGATCCGAGCATTCCGGCCGCGGAAGTAGTTCTGTGTCTTGTCGAACACGGGCTCCTTCTTCAAGATGTTCAATATCCTCTCATTACGTTGAAGAGCCTCGTTTGTGAACATGAACGTCGCAAGCTGGTCGACGTTGAGGTTGGACTTGGCTCTCTCCTGAGCGAGGAGCTCGGTGCCCTGCGGGCCAGACGGCTGAAGGGCCTTGACCCAATCCGGGGTGTTCGGCATCTTGACTGAGTGCGGAGGTGGCGGCTGGGGTAGAAGAATTGGACTGGGGAAGACTTTCCGGAGAACTGGAGGTATGCAGATGGGGTTTTGTAGGGTGCAGTTCTTCACCTGTGCGTTGTCCAGATCTAATCAAGGTTTCGTCTTCCGACTCGGAGAGCTCGCTATGATGCTTAGATGGGCAGTGCTCGGTAATTACCATGTATGGTTAGATTCGGCCCGCTGCTTCGCGCGTCGACTCCACGTAAAGCGTCCCTAATAATCCTTGCCTCACAAAACGACCCACCAAGTCTTGCTGCGCCAGCGCCCCGATAATCGGACACGCTCAGCGCCGATTTTGATCCCGAGGTGAGAAGACACGCAGCCGACGTCCCTCGGCTGGAACGCGTGGATGCCGGGTGGCTACCGCTTCACCACCGGCAGAGGCGAACATGGCGCATGATCACACCACGCATCGCTGGCACATTCAAGACAGTTGTTAGTCAGTGAGACTAACCAATCTACCCGCATAACTCGGACGTTGCACATGATTCTCTTTTTGAAAAGTTATCGCTGGTGACGGGAAGTTACTTTGGCGCAAGTGGACAGGCACATGCGCAAGGCCCTTACTGAGAAGACCAAGTGTGAAAATCAAACTGCCGCTAAAATCAATGACACGCTTATTTCAGGCCGAAACAAGAGGCCGAAACAAGAAGCCGAAACAAGAAGCAAAAGACAAAAATTATTGAACCAGCATACTTTGCGCAAATTGATATCGGCCTGGTTACAATTTGGGGCCTGCTTGCTTCTCCCTTGTGATGGTTTTTATTACTCACGCGAAGCCCTGTAGCTACTAGTAAGGCCTTATGATAACCTTGACACCTGGCGGTGTAATCCAGGTATGCCATATTGGGCCATGGCATTCCCAAATTGTTTCTCTGAAAAAGCGAGTTACCAAAGATTTTGCCTACTTCATTTTTCCAACCACACAAAATGAATCTATAATGTCGACATTCTGAAGAACATAGTCGCGAAGAATCTCCGTTGCGACTTGCGAGGTGGGACATAACTTGCCTTAATTTAAGGAATACTTACTAGGAATTCGAAAAGTCAACGAATGCTCGCCTCCATCTCTGGAAGGGATACTGCGTCTCCAAAGCTCTGGACTAGAGCTTGTTTACATCGGCTGAACGATAGCTGCACATGCCATAAATATTTCAACGGAGAAGATGTATAAGCACGGAGTCTTATCACTGCCTAGATGTTGGCACTGTCTTGTGTCGGCATTTGGCCCTGGTCGTCTATTGGTGCACAAACGACGTCGCCTAGGAACATGTTGGGACAATTTAAAGACAGTGGCCCTAACTTACCCGCATGAAACCATATATGTACCGAGTCCCCGGTTGTACAAGACGTAAAATAACATCAGAAACAATCTGTTGGTCTGCTCCACCCGCACTATGAGTTAAGAGTATCGGTACTCAATGTTCGAGTAGCGACTGGACCCTTGTCTACTGTCTGCACATAAACAAGATATTTTGCCTGAACCTTCGAAAAACTAGAATACAAGACCAACAAAAACTTGTAATATAGCCACCAGGATATTTCCTACTTCAACAATATCTTCCGTCAGCTCTCAGTAATAGAGCTTGCCCCCGCCCTGAGTCAGGGGCGCTTTCACCGTTCCTTCCACGCCCGTGAAAACGTAATCAAAAGAGAACAGCCAGCTTGTTCAATTAAGATGCTAGATGTTTGTGCAAAATAGCGAATGGTACATCACGAGATTCAACAAGGATTCCGAGGCGGAAACTGATTCCTACTGGAGCGCCCAGCTGCACTTCCATTTTCCCGAACTGTATGTATATGACCATTTACTGAGAGGGGTAGCACTGCCAGCGCTTGCCGAAAAGCAATACAAAAACTTTACCAACAATCCATAGATTGTCAGGGGGAAGGGCTCAATAGATTATTGTCAGAACATAACCCTTCAACATCCATTCATTGGCCCGCTCGCGGGGGCTCAGTCCAGCTTCACTCAATCCAAACCTTAGGTTGAACTCTCGCATTTTTTAAACTCGTAGCTCCCGGCCCTTGTTCTTGTAATTCGAAATCCTGTGTCAACTTTGAGATGAATGTTTGTAGACTTTGAACGTCAGACCAAGATATTGACTCTTAATTATCCTATACTACTGTGAAGCTTCCTCCATCGGAGCTGAGAGTGGCATTACAGGCGAACGGCAGCTTCCTAGAAAGACGGTCCGTCTTCAATCAACGGTACAGGGTTGAGCTCGTGGCGGAAGGTATGCTAAGATGACACTGCTGCAGTATCCTATTTCTCAGAAGGCTCTTGTCATGAGCAACCTTCCCCTCATCATATTTCTGGTTGACAAAAGTGACCACAAACTAGTGATTATTATGTGCTGCCCGAGTATTCGCTGAGTTCTTGAACTCTTTCAAGTCCAAATTTGTTGAGGCACAAGTTATCAAATGAAGGTGCATCTGAAATCGAGGACCCCATGCAGGTTGTGAAGTGCGAGACTTCGCCAACTGTGGCTACCTCTGTTGAGAACATGGTGCAAGAAATCTGCGATGACATGCGATCTATTGATAAGAAGACCACAGAAAAGTTTGAAGAGCCAACTATTCTCTTCTGGCAAGCGTGAGATGAAAAGCCGCTTAACAAAAAGGGGAATCGCAGAACATGTGGATCATTGAGAGCTGAATGCTGCCACAAAGTAGGTGTTTTAATTAACACTTGCATGTTGGGCCTTAAAACGTACCTTTTTTCCTCATAGGTACCTCTAATGTTTCTTCCAAGACACCTGTCTTGCGAAAAAGAAGAGCGCGCATCGATTGCAGACATCAAACCCAATTGCATTTTCCACACATTGATCATTACTAACGTCAATGTCTAGCAGAAAGTACCTCGAGTCGCGAAAAGGCTGAAATTGAGGATCTTCCATTGGCAAAATTGTAGAGTTGATGTCTGACGAGACGATTTACAGTTATGCAGGAGCAACCTGTGGGTGTGTGTTGGACCACGTGTCTAAATTGGGAACCGCAGCTTGGAAAAAACGGTTGCTGAGAGGGTTGAGAGGGTGGCTCAGAGTCGTTGATAACGTACATAAGAGACGTCGCACTGAGATGGGTGGTGATGCGCTGTAGAGGCGAAACATACTTCGATACAAAGCTCTCCACATCACGTAGACTACTGTAGCTAAATAACTCGACTAAAGTAAAAGTCTACCTATGCTTATTTCAAGGCTGCCCCTCGAACAGAGCCACTAGCGTGGAGAACAAAACGGGCCAGGTGAATACAGAGACTCCACGAATCAGACGTGGGTACCGGGCCAAAGTTGTTTTGTCTCGTACTTTGTGTGATGTAGTGCTTAATTGCTGAGTTTAGATACCATGATGTGCCAGTATTCTAGGAAAGTTCGAAGAACTCGGTAAATACCACAGGCTCAATTCAATGGTGTGTTCTTATTGATTCGCGCGAGGCAAGCCACATCCAGTTGCCAAGAAGGCTTGGCGATGCCAAGGACTCAAGTGTCGCAGTGTGTGAGGTTTCATGCTTGAAGATAGTCTTGGCTGATGTACGTTCGAATGGCACGTAAAGTCGGGCACTGGGAAGGCGGCTCTGCGCCGATCCGATGAATTCCAATGTCTTAGTTTCTACCATACATATAAATGATTCAACGGCCCTCTTGTTGCTGTGTGAATATAGGATATCAGCCCGTATAGTGAGAAGAGGAGCAAGAGTCATAAATCCTGGAAGAGAAGGTGGACAGCTGTTGCATGGGTTCAATGGCTTAGCCGAATCGGCAACAAGTCTTTACTAAGGGATCAGGTTCGTTCTTTAAATTTCAGACAATTCACACTACTGGCATTGCCTTGGCTCAAGCGAGGAACTTGTAGGCCCGATCGGGCCTCGAAATCCGACTTTCTCAACGCGAATAGAGGGGAGAATCTAATGCCCGTCAATCAGGGAAAGGGAAGGAGCATTCAGGAAAAGAAATATCTAATTTCTCGTCAGCATTCCGTGATATTTCACCATCCACATCTCTTGCATTTCCCGTCCAGTTCCTCCATGACAGGAAAAACTCAAGGCTCCCAATCCCGTCCAACGAGACTGCTTCATATGCACGTACGCGTCTCCATGCAATCCACTCGGCAGAGGACATCCGGCCTTGGCCAATGAAATACTTTTTCCGGCTCGCAATGACTTTTATTTTGGAGACGAGGTTCTGTACCCCGGATGCTGCCGGTACCTGCACGTCGGGCGGAGGCAACATTTTGATTTGAGGAAATTTCTCCAACGGCAACCCCGGACGCCCCATGCCGCAGTCCAGATCTCAACTCTACATGACACAAGATGTTTCCCCGCCCAATAAACAATTCATTAGCGGGCGGAAAGCTTCAACTTAGTAAACAAGCTTGTTTTTGGGGCCATATCCGCTCCTCTTGCTACGCACTTGGGTACGGTGGCGTTAGCATGAGCAATCCCACCAGTTTTGGCTCGTCATCCCCCTCGGAGCCAGGGTTCCTTTAGTGGAAGCCGGCTGACGAGGGGAGGAAACACCTGACCGGGGAATCGTGGAATCCGGTGCGGCGATGACCTGCTATTCGCGGAATCATTCAGTCTGTCTGGCCCGTCGCTCAATGTGACCCTCTAGTGCCTGAAGCCTCACGGGTTGTGGGCTTGCGTGGATCAAGCCGTTCATTCCGTGGGCCATTCTGCAATACCTTGGGCGCGAAACGTGATCTCATGACAGATTTACCCTTGTGCGGCAGACGGAAAAGCGTTTGATCGAGGACCCGAAGATCCTGTATATAAGAGGATGGTCAAAGGACCACGTTCCTGGGTTCTAAATTACTCGGCAGCCCAGATTCCCGACATTAGATCCCCTTGGCAGGTTTGACAACTGCATTGTTCCCTCAACTTCCGGTAGACTCCAGTCATTGTCAACATGAAGATCACCTCCGCCTTGGCAACTCTTTTCGCCCTTGCGGCTGCGACCCCGACACCCACCGTCGACAACGTCGCCGACAAGCCCCACCTTGTCAAGCGTGCCTCTATCTCTGACAAGGCGACACTTGGCTATGCTACCTTGAACGGAGGGTATGTTTAGGAAGAATAAATGCTTCAGGGCCTGTAGCTAACCATAATGTAGAACCTCTGGAGGCTCCGGTGGCACCGTCACCACTGTCTCTTCTCTCGCCGAGTTCACTGCTGCCGTCAATGAGAAGGACGCCTCAGCCAGGATCGTAGTTGTCAAAGGGATCATCAAGGGCGCTGCCAACGTCCGTGTTGGCAGCAACAAGTCCGTGATCGGTCTTCCCGGCGGAGGTGAGTGGAAAAGATGGCCCATACAGAAAATAATTTGTTCGGACAACAACTTACGAGGTCAAACAGGATTCGAGGGTATTGGTCTCCACATCCGACGTCAATCAAACGTTATCATTCGCAACATCAAGTCCTCCAACGTTCTTGCTTCCGTTGGTGACGGCGTCAAGATCGAGGTTAGAAATCCATATGAAACATTAATGATTGCTTGAGAAACTAATGAAGCTTTCTTTCCACAGGAAAGCACCAACGTATGGATCGACCACAGCGAGTTCAGCTCTGCTCTTGTCTCCAACAAGGACTACTACGACGGCCAAGTGGATGCATCCCACGGTGCTGACTACATCACCATTTCCTAGTAAGTTTATTAGTCCTCCTTGGAAGCATCAAACAAGGAAACAATCAGGCTAACGCTCACCAGCACCTACTTCCATGACCACTGGAAGACCTCCCTCATTGGTCACAGCGAGAACAATGGCGCTGAGGACAAAGGTCACCTGCGCGTGACCTACGCGAACAACTACTGGGCAAACTTCGGTTCCCGTGGCCCGTCTTTGCGCTTCGGCACCGGCCACATTTACAACTCTTACTACCTCAAGTACGTGTCCCTCTTTCAATCCTACAACTGAGGCAAGCAATGGCTAATAATTTACAGCGGCAACTCTGCCATCAACACTCGCCAGGGCGCCCAGGTTCTCGTTCAGAGCAACGTCTTCAAGAACGTTACTGTCCCGATCACCACCCAGGACTCCGACATCGTCGGCTACGCTGTCGCTATTGACAATGACTTGGGTGGTGCTTCCAACCTCGCTCCCGTCGGCACTCTGAATGCCAACTCTCCCCCTTACTCTTACAGTCTCCTCGGTTCCTCCAACGTCGCTGCTACTGTACCGGGACAGGCTGGCCAAAAGCTGACATTCTAATTAAATCCTTCGACCGGTAATCAAACAAAGAGCCATAAAGTAATACTGAAAGTCTGATCTGAGACTGAATAGGATAGAGGCATCTGGAAGGCCAAAGCTGTACATATTTTCACCGGAGTCGGATCTCGCCTTTTTACATGGAGCTTTTGAGGGGATATGTTGCACATAGCTTCTTACGTAGTTGTAAATATGCATGAACATAAATGTTCGTCAGAGAAACTGTGGCTCTAGATGCGCTCATCATGCTTTTCATCTGAGGACTTTGGCAAACACAGAGTGCTGGCTCTTAGTACGCATAAACAAGTGGTGGCTGATGTAGCTGGTTCTCTATTAGAATATCTTATTGCTCGAATCGTTACGAAATGTTTCCTGCTGCCGAAGATATATAGAAGTTTTGAATGATATCTACAATGGCACTTATTCTTGTAGGTTTCGCCCTCAACTGTATATCTATCATTTCCGGTACCCATGTTTCCTGGAAGATGGACTGAAGAAGCTACACGCTCAATCCATGAAGCTTCAGGGTCATGATGCAACCCCAATTCAAAGTGTGCACACGTTGCGTCATGTTGCAAATCGGTCGTCTCCAATTCCCCCACGCAACGTAGTTCATAACCATGTCTCGCACTCGTGACTCATCATGCCTCATTCTCGTCGTACGGCCTGGTCCTCTGAGGTGGGTGCGGATATGAAAACCGCGGATTCTGTTGGGGTTTCGGCACGGCAACTGCAGCTTCTTCGCAGATAATTCTTTGTTGTATCTTTATTTTTTCTGGCTACGACGACCTGGAAACGTCCTCACTTCAGCTTCAATTCCTCTTGCTTCGCAGGCTGTGCCACGGGAATCTGAAGAGGCTGCTGAGGTAGGAACTGCAATGGTTGCTCAGCAGCCTTGAGTTGATCTGCCTTCTGCTTGTCCTGCTGGGTTTGTAGTCTCCGAAGGTTCTCGTTCTCCTCGATTTTCTGCTTCTGCTCCTCGGGAGAGAGCGAGTTGAATGCGGCGATGTCCTGGTCCCATTTCATGACGCAATCGATGTTCCAGTTGCATCTCTCGACCTCGCCAAAGATGGGGTGTCTGAATCGCGGATGCCTGCTAGGCCAGTTCGATGCGTGGTAGTGGTGCTTGACCAAGGCGCCTCTGGAGTTGTGGTTCCCCGAGTCGGAGTGGCCTTGGCCGGCAGCAAAAGACTCGACGTCCCGAACCAGAATGTTGCTGACGACCTTTGACTCGTCGATGTCGTGGAAGGTGTCCCAAGTGATCGGTCCAGATCGAGAGCGTGTAGACATGACCTCTAGTACGGCTTTTGTGAAGGCTGAAGGACCAGTACCGCTAATGACTTCATCGAAATCAAGTTTGACCTCCGAGACGGACACGCCTTGCGACTTGGCCACGTCGTTGAGCCATTTCATGATGTTCTCAACGAGCTTCAGCATGACAGGATGGCCGGGTCGTGACATGAACGTCCATTGGCAGAAGGACATGGATTTCTTCCCAAGTATGGGGTGATCTTTGAAGTGCGGCTGATCGATTTCGACACCAATGACGAGGTCAATGTCCGCTTCCGCGTACCTTTCCGGAATCCATCTGCTGACGGGTCGAAGGTCTTCGACGTCGATATCCGCGTAGACTCCTCCCTCAGCGTACATGATCATGTAACGGAGGAGATCGGCCTTGATGATGGTGGCATTCACGTTACGGTACATGTCGACAATGTCTGGGCGGTCAAGCCCATCCGGGCCATAGTGTTCTTCGACGTACTCCATGTCATTGTTGTCGGTGAGAACCTCGTACCGGTATCCAGGATTCTTGTCGGTCCATGTTCGTGCAGTGAGGATCTGCTCAACCTCGAAAGCAAAAGGCGCAACCTTCCAAGACTGCCATATCTTCTTGGGAAAAGCTGCTCGCGTACCTCTTGCCGAGTAACGCCCGCCTCGTTTTGAGAGGTGGACCGGCTTCGGGACCGATCCAAACAGATCGAAGTTGGCAACAAGAAGAATTATGCAGACACAGGCGATGTATAAGGGTACGCATCTTCTAAGTTGTGTTGGGACTCTGTTTCTGAAGAAGTTGGCCTTTGTCGAGCCCGTCGGGCTCAATGGACTCAACGGACTCATGATGGGTGAAGACATGTTGTTGCCTGAAGTTGTCCAGAGCTTGAGGTGTTCGGCCGGAGAAGCTTTTGGACTAAGCTTTGGGCGAAGATGCGACGAGCATAAGAGCAAGACAAGAGGGATGCATGTCGAAATTTGAAGGAGCTTCTTGCATGCAGGCACACGACCCCGGGTATCCTCTTCGCCGAGGCGGGGACTTCCCTACAGCATTCAGACATCCCCCACTCGCCTATCAGTCAGCCGTCAGTTGATTTGCACATCATTGTCACGGGCTGGGATGCAAGGGCCAAAAAGAAGGAGGTACGCCGAGGTCGCCTATGTGAAGTCGCATCGTGTTCGCCCCATCTGTGCCTGACCGGCGCCACCACCTCAGTTGCGCAATTAAGTTCGGCCCTCTCGGAGTGGCTATCCCACCTGTTTTTCGATACGAGAGAATGCGGAACAGGACCTCAACGGCGCGCTCTTTTGTTCGTGTTGCTCAAAGGCGGCGAACAGCCACCAAATCTCACCGTTGGCATCAGGCAGCCCAAGGGTCGAGGCCATTCAGGATGTGGGGATGTGATGAGAACCACTCGTTGCGGCCGCCCGCATTTCGCGCCATAATAGCGCCGGGAGACCGGGCTTGTTCGAGAGTCGATTGGGCCGATCTTGGCCACCGGCACCAACGGCCAAGATTGTCAGGGGAGCGACGGCCGGTGAAGCTTTCCCAATCAAGAGAGTTTGCAGGAACAAGCCAACCACAAGACGATATTGACACGATCCAACCGGCCGAGTGCTCGAGTCGGAGATGTGGTTCACATGTCGTCGGATCACTTGCCCAGCTGGTCCAATTGATGCTACGCCGCTCAGAGGCGCTGCTATGGACGCCCGGCCTCATTGCGACAGCCGAATGAAATATACGTCACAAAGGAGGCCCTTTGGTGATATCGTTGCTACGCCGCTAAATAATTATCATTTTGATGGTGGCCTGAAGCTTGGCCCTTCGCATTCTACCCTGACCGGTCCCCCGCATATTGAACCAGGAACCCCCAGACGAACGATGGACCTCTCATCCCAGGCTCCGCCCACCACCCCGCATTCTGCTTTGGCTGACCTCGGAACTATCGCATGGTTCAGCTGGCGAAGTGAGTGTTCGGTTTATTTCGCTTTTGCTTGTGAAACTCTGGACGAACAACTCGTCAACAACTGATAGACTCATGCGCTTGTTCCAAAAGTAACGCAAGGATCAACGCCAAGCCGGATCAAACCTGTCCAAGGGAGACTTTCTGTTGCCGGCTGCCGATGCGCCTGTGCAGAATCCTCTGATACTGAAAAGCGCTGCACCTCTTTTCTCAAATCAACAAATCTTCCGAGGAAGCAAGGGTCTGGGCTCCTCTTCCTGCAGCGCCAGTAGACGCCCGCCAGCACGCATACGACATCGTGGACAGCTTGAGGCTGAATCCCCTCTTCACATCACCGATTTTTTTTTGAGTTCAACCTCTCAACTCTCCATCAAGATGTCTCCCAGAAATGAGGGCATCCTCGACAGTCAAGGCTGGGACGAAGTGAAGCCGACATGGTTCGAGAGGTCCAAATGGCTCAGCGGAGACGCCGACTGGAAGCCGGCCACTCTCATACGGACCAGACGGCCCTCACGATTGAACCTCTCCCGCCTCGGTTCGTTCTTTTGGCCCATAAAAGACACAAAACAAACAGAAACACTACGCCCAACGGCTTACCTCGACGGACTTCGAGGGTTCGCTGCTTTTCTGGTCTACTGGCACCACAACCAGCTGTGGGCCCACGAGCCGCACGTCCAGAACCGCGTTTTTGAAAATGCTTTTGGCTACGAAGGCAAACACCACTTCGTCGCGTTCCCCGGGATAAGGCACTTTTTTACCGGCGGCCATTTTGCGGTATCAGTGTTCTTTGTCATATCCGGCTACGTCCTCTCCGCCAAACCCCTGAGCTTGATTCAGTCTGGCGATCATGGCAAATTGGCAGAAAACGTCGGGTCGGCGTTGTTCAGGAGATGGCTCAGACTATTCCTCCCTTTGATGGCGACCACGTTCATATATATGAGCTTTCTTCACCTATTCGACATCTGGGTCGACAACATCGATCGCCAAGCGACTTGGGGAGAGGACCTTTGGTTCTGGTACTGTGAGCTGAAAAACTTTAGCTTCGTCTTCACCACCGGCGGCAACCCGTTCTTCAGCTGGAACCCCCATCTTTGGTCGATTCCAGTCGAGATGAAAGGGTCGATCATCGTCTATACCGCACTCCTCGCATTCTCTCGCTGCACCAGAAATGCCAGACTCTGGTGCGAAGCCGGACTCACGTTCTACTTCATGTACGTCGCCGACGGATGGTACGGCGCCATGTTCGTAATGGGCATGATGCTCTGCGACCTCGACCTTCTGGCTAAGAAGAATGACTTGCCGAGCATTTTCAAGAGACTGGAGCCTGCCAAGGTTTTTATCTTCTACCATCTCTTCTTCGTCTCCATGTATTTGGGCGGCGTTCCATCCTACACCGGCGATGTCATGAAGATGCGCGAAAACCGCGGATGGTACTACTTGTCCTTCCTCAAACCACAGGCCGCCTTCGACTACAAGTGGTTCTACCTCTTCTGGGCTGCCGTCCTTCTAGTGGCCTCTGTTCCTCGGATTTGGTGGCTCAAGAAGTTCTTCGAAACACGTTTCTGCCAGTATCTAGGGCGAATTTCCTTCGCCCTCTATTTGGTTCACGGGCCTGTTTTGGGAACCCTTGGCGACCGCCTCTATACAGCTACAGGCTACTACAAAGACACGGAGAAGGCAAACCTGGCGCATTTGGTCGAAAGGTTTCCATTACCAAAGGTCGGCCCTCTCGGCCTGGAGCCGGCCTTCCTGCTCCCGCATCTAATCATCTTGCCCGTTACTCTCTGGTTGGCGGAGGTCGTCATGAGATTTATTGACGAACCTAGCGTCAGGGCTGCGCAATGGCTTTACAGGAAGACACTCAATAATTCGGCAGCGCCAGTTAAGGCCTGAGGCGGAGTGCCGGATTATGGTGTTTGGGCACATGCTTTTCGAAGAGCCGATGCGTTGCGGCATCTAGCACAAAATTACGATCACTGTATATTACTTTAATTAACCGATTGAAATCATTACGATTCCATAGTGTAAGAATTCAATTAAGACAGACGCCATGTTGTCATCGTTAGTACAAAACGGCATTGGCTGCCACTCTAACTATCGCCCGGTCGTCGTTTCTTGGTCCAGCTCTAAGCGTCCAAAGCGTGGTCACGATACATTCTCCACGCAAACTATCAATCTGAGTAGTGCTAACGGCTCCGAGACCGACACACACACCCTGGAGCTCAATCCCGCTGGCAAGAGGCTTGTGGAGGGCGAATCGGTCCGCTCTTCACGCCCACATCTCAGTGTCTTGTGCGTGTGCATTGTCTTGTTGACTTGCAGCTGAATCACACACCAAAGACGCTGCAGGAACGGATGTGTTGCCTGAATTGGAACTGGTGTGGGAGCTTGTGAGGGGAAAGAATTGCAACGCTGGCCAGGGGTTCGCGCAACTCACCGAGGCACCCACATGCTCACATGCTCGAGAAATGAAAATGCCAATTCCGGGGAGCGAATCGCTGCCCCAATTCGGGCACTTATCTCAGGAACGCAACATCACTAAGCTTCGTGTTTCCCAGTTTCCCTGACCCTTCGCACTAGCAATGTGGGTGGTTGGGGATAAGGCCCAACGGGCTCTCGTGGAGTGAGGGGAAAACCCAGGCCCCATGGTCGTATTCGATTGCTAGCCCGTCGATCCCCATCACACGGCATACATCTCCCGGTAACCTCCTCATGCTGTCCATCGTGACTCCATCACAAAGCCACTGTATCCCACCTCCCCCACATCCCTTGGTACTCTTGTCTGATGCAATCATGATCCTGGGACAAAGTTGAACCAACATACTGTGGAGAGACAAAGCTTGTGCCGTTGCTCCGGAGTCATTCTTCACCGTACCTCACCACTCAGTCAAGTTCGAGTACTGGACAAACGACTGAGGCAAAGACCGATTAGGTCACTTGTCGTTTTTCGTTGTAACCCAGTTCCGAATGCTGCCCGCGCAGGCCACATGAGTCCCGACACCTCGGCTGATGTGGACAGCTCCTCGCGATGATAGCTAGGGACTTCAAGCGCGTCGTCCTCATCGTCGGCCCCTTTCTCTTCCTCACCTACCTTGGCATCAGGTGTCTTGATTTCAGAAACTCTGCTTCGGGCCTCAACCATTGGTTCGATCACATATTTGCACCCAACTGGAGACAAAATGATGAACTCAAGCAACATTCACAGCCGGCGCCCTCGGCCGCACCGATTCGGTCCCAAGCCGTGATCGCCATTCCTCCTCCGGCATCGACCGGAGCAACGCATCATGAGATTTTCTCGTCATCAACCTTTGACAAAAAGTTCTTTTCCATTCGTTTTGGTGACGAAGAGACCATCAACCCTAATATCATACCCCACCCTACCCTCGACGACAACACCTTCATCATCGTTGCGCAGAGGAGAAAGGCGCATGACAACAACGCAGAGCATGTGGAGCTCGTCTGCAACGCAGTCTTCACATTAGATGGCCTCGCCTGCGTCGAACAGCCAGTGGTTCTACCCATCTCAGCTACCAAGAGCGGCGATGGCAAATGCCCACCTAAACTCGCATACATCGCCCTCAACGTCGGACCTCACGATGCCCGAGTCTTTCATGGCCCGAAAGCTCCTTTCATTGTTTTTGGCTCTAATTCGATGTTCGCATGCTTCGGCCAGTTCATGCAAGACTTCCGCACGCTTGGGGAATGGGGCTTCGAGAAGTCCTTGGACCAGGGCTTCGGCCTCGGCACGGAGCTTCAGCGCCCCCCACCGTGGGGCACGATGGAGAAGAACTGGTTTCCCTTCTGGGACGAGGACGGCACGGTCTATGTACACCACGACGTGGCCCCGAAGCGGGTCTTTGCCAAGTTGAACGCCGACGGCTCCGTGGGGCCGGACCTTGCGCCCTTGGCGGCCGGGGACGAGGCGTGTCTGAGCAAGTACATGCCTAAGCTGCCGCCGGACCAGGAGTCGATACATCAGGCGACAAATTCGCTGAGCATTACGTTTTGCAAGCGGAGTGATCCGATGTGTCAGACCACCAGTGACAACACGTTCGTCTTCACGATAATCCAGCACAAGACCTTCTACCGGTTTCATAGCGAGTACGAGCCGTATGTCATGGTGTTCCGGCAGAAGGCGCCCTATGAGGTGTTTGCAGTGTCTAAGCGGCCGATTTGGATACACGGCCGAGAGAAGAATCTTGACGGAGGGTCTGGCATGTTTTACGTAACTTCTATGAGTTGGAAGAGAAAGGACCAGAGATACCACGGGTTCTTGGATGATGTGCTTTTCCTCTCTTTTGGAATAGAGGATCAAAGAACGGGGGCGATCGATGTTCTCGCCGAGGACTTGCTGGCAGAGCTTGGAACCTGTTTAGAGGCGTGATGGATTACCTTTACCTCGCTGGGTTGCAAAGTCAGTTTACAGACACCATCAGAAATACATTATAATGATCTAGGAGAAATTATCTTTGAATTGTTGGTCGTTGCTGCTCCGCGATGGATTTTTAACACCGCTGCTTGTAAAAATACGTATGAATTTCGTGGGCCAACAAAGGTCTGATTTGGATCATCGCTGCGAGAGCTGTCTGATATTTGTGAGCCGGGAAGAGGTTGATATTTACATAAGGAATGCAAAGGATACGGATGATCTGGCTAAAAATGTGGACGAGAGCAGATTATCTTTGTACTCAAGTTGAAAAATCTAGACCAGTCGAGAAGAGGATTAAGGCCGTTTGATAAACCGATTGTCCATCGTAGAAGCTCTTTCAGTTGATTTTGGAACCAGGACACCCACTACTGGAGATGCGCTCCGCTGGCAAACCAGCCCTTTACCCTTATGTTTCTCTGAGCGGTCTTACTTTAGCCTTGAACCGAGACTTTCTGTGGCGTTGTCCGCGCGAAACCGAATCCGGGGACATTGCTTGGACCCACGCGTAGATTCCAGCAAGTGACGCAATAGACATGCCAAATGAACGGGATTCGACGTTCAAACAGATTTTCCCTATTGCTTGAGAGGAATGATTGTTAAAGAAGTATCGCCTCCTCCTTATCCAGTTGCTTCGCCAATTAGTTCGATGTCATCTCCCTGAAAAACAAAAAGTGCTCACGCGGGGCTCACTCGCGTATCTGTGGTTGAATGTGAGATCACTCGAATGAAAACGCATAAAAATTACGAGTGCCAAAAAACGACGTACAGAATTTCTTCATACGGCAGCGAAACAAACAGACTGCAACCGGACATCAATGGGCTTAAATGACGCGTTGGGTGCTGGCGGCATCCGGGTCCCCGAATGCTTCTCAGGCCATGCCCGATTCGATCAAAAAGAACAATGAAATAAAAAGCCACATGGGCGTTGCAGTATACCAAGAAAGGCCTGGTGTGATCCGGATGCTGGATGCGGGATGTCGCCTCTGAGATTGTCAGTTATTGGCATGGACACCGGCCCTCTGGCTTTACCACAAAGCATTCCTCACTAGTAATTACTTTATTAACGGAATACCCCATTACAGGCCGCATATTGTATCCTCCAGCCTCAACAAGATTCCTCCACACGATTAAACCTTGCAAAGCTCGGCCATTCGCACGCAAGCGACGAATCCCATCGGCACACCTACATATAAATTTGGACCAAGGGCCAAAAAGCGGCCCAAAGTCTAGTACAGATGTCCAACCCAGTTATTAAAATGATCGAACCTGATCATTCCTTCACCTTTCTAAACTCCGCTTCGAAGAGCTTCGAGCTCGTTCAACATTCGATCCCGACAGCCCCAGATGTGCGAATGGTCCACGAGCTAAGCGATGGCACAGTGTTGGACAAATATGGAGAGGCAGTCATGTCATGGACAAAGGGTTGTTATTTCGGCGCGAGCGGTCGCGACGATGTAATGCTCTGCTGGCAGGAGATGGAGGCATTGCAGTCGTTCTGCGTCGGCATCGAGTCCCCCGAGCGAGGGTTCTTCAAGCCCATCCGATCACATTACAAGGTCAAATACAATGACGGAAAGACAAACAAGGACTGGTTTTTACCTTCCGCCAACCCAGCTGATCCTTATACGTTTCCGAACACCATGGACGTCGACATTGTGGTGAAAAGCCATTCCGTGAAGGATCAACTTGAGCTCGAGATCACAATCAAGGATAAGGTTCCATCTGACCTCAAGCAGTAGCAGTACGTGTAGAGGGACAACCAAGATGACTACGAGAAAGCTAATCTAAACATGGCAGATCTCAGAAACTTTAGGATCAAAATATGGTGAAAATAGAGGGTCTAAGGCAAACCCATACGCAGGGGCCTGGTAGACGGCGATACTGTCGTTGATCCAATCCAAGGCTGCTACCGGGTCTCGACGTTGGATTTCTACGGGTTTAGGCCGCCCACGAACATTGGTCTATCAGTTTCAGACGTCCGTGTGTGTATTGTTAAAATTGAAACACAAACAAATGTACTTCACTTCATCCGCACGAGTTCCGCAGCACTGGATTTCCATTTGCAGCAGCGTCTACTCGAATGTTGCCTTCTGGAATAGACTACAGACATTAAAGACTCAAATGGAGCAAACATTGACCCTAAGTATAGTGAGGGCCAACGATGATTGATGATATTCAATCGATGACGGTGAACGTCCACAAGTGCCTTGTACCTAGACTATAGACCGGACAACTGCAACCCTGCGGTCTTTTCTCTTCAAGACGCGTTAACATTGCCATCGAACTCTCAAGCGAATTGCCCTATAGTGAACTTCTCGTGGTAGAGCATTATCCCAAGTGCAAAGTGGCTATGCCGATAAAACTGGTAGTCGATATTTCGGCTTTTGCTTTGCTATCTATTACTATTTAGTGAGGACAGAGATCCTGTCTTGACAGGCCCAGCCCCGGTTATGTAACGGCAGCTGTCCAATATTTATATGCTACAGCATTCGTGCGCATTTCAAACAGATGAACCAAATGTAGGCATGGATGAGTGTTGGAACCTGCTTTCAAGTGTTTGTTAAACTCGGCAGATGGATTGCGCGTGTCACAACTGAGGAACATCGACCACGAGCAACACGACCTCACAACCCCTTTTCTTTTTTCAAAACTGGGGCCTTTGTTAGCATCTTCTGAAACATTGCATCTGAAATGGATCACAGACTTTTAGGGGCTTGGACAATCGTGTGACGCCCTTCCTCCCGATTTCGAAAACAATATAAAAGGTGTTGTCGAAATCAGAAGACTGGAACTCATAAGCTAATGAGAGCAAGTCAATTCCTATTGTCGTTTCCTCTTTTGAATGCCATCCCGTAGTGGGACCTTGCTAACTGGACCCGGATAATGTGCGCTCCACTGGCATAGTCCAACCAGCATCTTGCTTCGCGAATGTCTCCATGCAGATGAACAGAGCCACACATGAAGCCGTCCGCCCGTGCATCGTCAACAAGTTCGAATGGTCTGGTGGTGTAGTTGGTTATCACGTCAGTCTAACAGTCTGAGACAGCCCTACGGCTCTTCCCCCTGTTCCACTGAAGGTCTCCGGTTCAAGTCCGGGCTAGATCACTGTTGGGCGATTGGTTTAGTGGTATAATGACCGCTTAGCATGCGGTAGGTCCTGGGTTCGATTCCCAGATCGTCCATATTTTTGCTTCAGACGCTGCTGGCGATACTTGCGGCGTGTGTGGGTGTTGAGAATTTTGTTGATCCCGGTTTCCTGTAGTCATGCTGTGGTCGAAGTTCAGGGTTCCCACTACCCTTTTCGTCTCACGAACCAATGGGTCTGACAGGACCCCAGATGTACATGTGGCGCCAATGACCCAGTGATAGGAAACCTGTCATCGCCCAATCGTAAGCCTCAAAATGTGCATTTCCTCTTGCGGCCCTGTGGAGCTAAATCGAACCAAGTGCCATCATGTAAAGAGTAAGTAGTCAAGTCATACACCATTTATTGTGTCCAACTCCTGGTATTCCTCGACATGTTTGTCGAAAAGGGGGTTGGACCCCGCCTCATTCTCCGACGCGACTTTGCGTAAGCGCACGGCACATTAACAATTATCGTGTTGATACGCTAACGGAATCCGATCCTGTGAGTCGCGCCGAGTTCGACACAGACCTACGTGTTGGAATTACTGCATAAGGTTATTCGCGTAGTTGTTAACCCATATACGCATAGGGGACACGTGGCACTCAATACGACTCGTTGTTGGTGTGTTGCTTGCTATTCTGGTGTGTGTCGGAAAAGGCAGCGGCGAGGCGGCGGCAAGCTATTGTTGGCGTTGCCGATTCGTTGCTTACGTCAGCTGCGAAT
>JAIMZG010000719.1:0-18758 GCA_020466075.1 Colletotrichum coccodes
TTAGTATTTAGTTTATAACTAAGATTAATAAAGTTAGTTATATTTGTTTTCAACCCTATTAACGAAGAAGAAGCAGGCAGTGACAAGGGTAAAGAGCCAACATCGATAAGTGAGTATCCCTCTGTCTCACGAAGATTACCAACAACTTGTGTAGCCGGGATTGCCAAGATGACAACCTGGATACACAGAGACTTAGCAGAGTAAACAGACAGCTAGGCAATCCAGTTTTACAGGTCGACCGATACGACATTGGTAATACGTATCCCGACAACGGTTTTGGTGACCCGCCGGGAGACCATTCCGACGACCTTCCCGAGTCTAATTAGGTGATCTGGATTTTGAAGTTGGTCATGAGTGTTCCTGAAACAGATGGAAAGAGCTGAGGACTGGGATCAAAGTCATTAAAACCAGCAGGCTCGAATTGACTGGGTTGTATGAAAACCATCTCTTCTTTTGTCATAGATGATCAATTGCGCTTTCACAAGTTTTCACTGTCATAATAAAAGAGCAATTTGGCCTGAAGAATTTCTCTGCCGTCCTCTTTGACCGAAGCACCGATGGGTCATGTCTTAGAAACCATTCAGTGAACACTGCATACATGATCCTAAATAGCAGAGCTGGATGAATGGTGCGACTGAGAGAACAGCTGCAAGGGCTTTTGATGACAATGGAATCGACGGCACCAGCTACGAGATGCATGCACGGCTGATCCCTCGCAAGACATTCAACAAGGGCGACAACGCCGACAGCTACTTGAGTGACGACAGTGCCCCTCTTGACAAGGTCTCAGGGGCTGCCAACGATTGACTTCAGAGGAGCCTAGTGCTGGGTATGCTGCTGCATCTCCTGTCCAAAGGGGCCGCTGCCGTCATGCGGGGGCAAGGAACAATGAAAAAGGGCGCTGACGCCGACCCCGCGTCCGAGGCTAAACAGGACCTAAGCCCAAAACAAATTCAGCCCCAAAGCAGCCCATTTGTAAGACCATGAAGACGAACGAAATCTCGAACGGTGCAATGGACCTGTGGCGGATATAGCACCTTAATTAAATCTAAACAGATTTAAATCTTTTGATTGCTCCTAAAACAGGTGGTAAGAGCAGCTATAGACGTAAAAAACAGAACCTTCATCTCTTTAGTAAGAAAGAAACTCTTTCATCCAACTTGGAGAGGAGGCTATAAGACATACACTTTCACCTCACTAATTAGCTCATGAAGACGGATATTCAAATGAGTGATGCGCCAACCAAGATCTGAGCTTAGCCAAGAGACTATAGGTTCTCCAAGAAGCACTGGAAGGTGTTTCAAACGACCGTACTGGACCGTTTATATGACTTTTCTTGGCTCATGTACAAAGACTTATCACAGACAGTGTGCTACAGTCTATTATATGAACTAATATGTCAACTAAATTAGAGCCCTTTCCTCTAGACAAACGTTTTTTGTGAAGTAATGTTTATGTACACGATCAATGTAAAATGAGGATCGTATTATGGAACTAGTTAGCTGGAAAGCTATTAAATCCAAAACAGACAATTGTCCGCCCATCTAGTAATCATACAACCCCGTCTTTTCATCTTTTAGACTCAAGCCAATTCTACTGCTGTGTTAAACTACTCTAGGACTAAGTTCTCTTCTGTAGATACTCATTGAATGAATTATCCTTTAGGTAAGACTCCTTTCTAGAAGAATTGGCCCGGGTGAAACCGCCCCACTTTCCGGGTGATCTTACCAACCCCAAGCAAGGGATCCACCGGGATTTCCCCGGTGTATAACCGGTATGGGAAATGCAGGAAAAGAGGGCAATTGCTGAAAAATAAGCAACATTGAATCCAGGGTTGAAGAACTCGATATCAGGTTTGCATTTGCCCGCTCCACTCTGTAGGAATCCAGTTCTAGGGTTTGATATCAACAGTATTCATTTTTTCGCAGATGTATCAGAGCGTATTGACCATGATTGACTCAATAGATTGAAGGATGGTGCCAATATTGCAATATGGAAACCACAACTTGCTATCCCTCACATGCTACTGGGGTTGTATGTGCCGACTAGAATTAAAACATACCAAGCGCCCGACTGATTCTCACCAAGTGACGTTACTTAGCAGTTCCGGTAGAGTGTGGCATCGGAAGCAAGTGAAGTCTAAATGTCAAGTGGGCAATCGTCGGGAAGTCAGGGGAGTAGTCCGTTGTTGAAAGCCCAAAGCACCTCATAGGTCTTCATCATGAATTATCTCTAAGCTGGTGGATTATGCAACGATGTTTTGGTTTCTTTGTCGCCACCACAAACAATCGGTAGAAAGGGTTAGCAGCAGATGTATAAATATCTATTGCTGAGTCAAGGACTCCTCGGTACAGGGAATCACCCAGACAACGCGTCCTTGACAATCCTGCCTCGCACATACACCCGAGCAATGTTTCGATCGTCGCCCGTCATCAAAAATTTCCCAAAGACCGTCCTAAGGCTGTCGGCATCCTCTCGCACAGTCATGACACCAAATGGTTCATCAAGTGGACAGGTCACCCAGATAGCATCGAACTCCTTGCCAACAGCAAAGTTGCCAACCTTGTCTTCAAGGCAACACACTCTGGCACCGCCTAGAGTCGACAGATAATACACCTCATTGAGAGACAATGCCTTATCCTTGCCACCTGACATAACTTCACGCGCATTTGAAGCTATGACTGCTTGTCGAATGCTGTCAAGCATGCTAGAGGAGAAGCCTCCTCCACTGTCGGTGCCCAAGCCGACCTTGATGCCCCGGGTAAGAAATTGACGTATCGAAGCTGCCATGAAGCCTCCGCCGACAGTCATGTTTGAGATTGGACAATGCGCGACACCGCACTGGTATTCTTTGATCTTGTCCATCTCATACTCGGTCATAAAAGTGCAGTGCGCAAGAATCGATCGCTGGTTGAGAAGTCCGTAATGGTGGTAAAGGTCTGCTTCACTCGAAAAATGCGGGAAAAGCTCTCTAGTCGCCTTGATCTCCTGCTCCGCTTCATTGAAATGTGTCTGAATTGCCAGCTCAGGGTCGTCGGTGGCCATCCTCCCCAGCCCGGCGAGAAGATCCGGCGTGCAACAAATGGCGAACCGAGGGGTTAACACCGGGCGAACCAGTTGTCCAGCTGGATCAATCTTGCGAATATAGCTCACACATTCTACAGTCTCTTGCAAAGACGAGTCTGCGGATGCATCGTGGAGGTAGCTTGGAGCGTTTCGATCCATGTTGCACTTCCCAACAAATGCTCTTTGGCCCTTGGAGAGACAGATATCGGCCAGAATCTGAGTAGCTTCAGCATGTTTCGAGCCGTAATATGATGCTGTCGTGATGCCCTGCTTGAGGAAACCTTCTACGCATCTGGCATAGACCTTCCGAGCATAGACCGGATCAGAAAATCGTGCTTCGTGAGGGAAAGTGACTTTATCAAGCCAATCCAAGATATGCAGGCCCTGGCCAAGACTGCGCATGGCCCATTGGGGTGCGTGGTTGTGCGTGTCGATGAAGCCCGGTGACAGGAACTGACCTTTGGCAAGCTGCTGAAGGTGAATGCCGCTGGGTAGTCTGGCGGACAGCTCTTCGACAGCAATTTCACGGTGGAACTCGGTGATCAGTCCATCTTCTCCAATGATGATTCCTGCATTTTCAAGAACTTCCACCTGATTTGGCCCGAGTGAGTGTACGAGGGCGCCATGAAATGCCGAGGCCTGGGCCATCTTCCTAACACGGAAGCTGTCTTGGACGAGAATGAATAAGTTTGACTTGACAAGTTTAAAAAAAAGAATTGGGCAGAGCTGTAGTAGATTCCCGCGGGACAAGGTTGATTATCTGGGATGACATTTGACGTTCTTCTCCCAGCGACACTGTACAGGATGATGGATTATAAAGAAGCGATGAAAGTGCAACGTGAGGGGAAATCAGGTACGTACCTATTATGGGTCCGTAACCAGGGACACTTTCTCTTATCTTTTCTTTGACGGCCGGGAGACTCCTCGGTTCAGTTCGGGCGAGTCACCCTCAATGTTTCCCTTTCCCCACTCTATCTCGAAAACTCATTTTTACATCGTTGTGATGGGAATTGTCGCCAAGTAGTGAAAACTCGTTTCTCTTAGCTTCTGCTAGAGGTTTTGTATTCGCAATTTCTTTCTGGTCATGGACCGTTAAGTCCAGTCTATTTTCCCTCGTCCACGAATCGCTCAAAACTCTATTGTCACCATCACAGCGCAAGACAGCGACTTCATCTCAGGTCAAAGGCATAATAAAAAAAATCGGACTCGGGTTGAAATGTCTTCAGATACACCGGAAAACATCCGTACAACGCAGCGGGCACCGCGCAGTTGTAGGTTGTGCGCTTCTCGGAAGGTCAAGTGCGACAAACGGGTGCCATGTTCAACTTGCGTCCGTCGCGGCGAGCCCGATGTCTGCTCGCGAGAGATGGTTATGGTGCGAGGCGAAGTCACGAGGTTGTTTATTTCGCATCTATGGTTCCTCATAGAGGACGAGTTTTCCGCTGGTACTAACTATTCTTCTACTTCAGGGGCAAAGATCCCATCAAAATGCCCACCTACGATGAGCTACTTGACGAGAACAAGCGTCTGAAAGCGTCCTTTGCCGCTCAGGCTCATAATGCCCTGAAGAGGTACCCAGTTGCATCAAGTTCGAGGAAGCCTCATCAAATGCTAGAATGCCACGACCCCCTGGAGGAAGTATTATTCAATTCAGCGCCACTATCTAAACCCCCCAAACGGCTGCGTAATTGGGATCATATTGTCGTACCATCTCGGGAGACAAGTGAGTATCTCGTTGCTTATGACAAGACGTGGAACTCTTGGGTGCATTATGCGCTTGAGTACCCGGTATTTGACCACGAGCACGCGCAATTTCTGGCCTCACTTGAAGCGGGTGGGTCATTGGAAGATTACGATCCAGCCTGGCTATCAGTGTACTTCAGTGTAATAACGGTTTGTTTGCGCCCGATGTTTGGTTTTCATTTTCGAAGGATTACTTCTCACTGGTGTACTCGATAGGCTGCCCTTTTGATGATGGATGACGAGGAGGCTCGTGACATAATACCTGATGGTGATGACTTTCTTTGAGTATGCGCATGTGTGTCAGTTAATGTTGACTGTTGACAGGTGACCACCGAGATATACTTCGGGGTTGGTACGATGCAGCATTGTTTTGTCTTGACCAAGCAGACTTTATGAGAAAAGGTGACATCCGCAGTGTGCAGGCTATTGCCGTCCTCGGCATGTGCTTTTACAGTTTTGGGGACTCTGATCTCGGTCGTCACTTCTGGAGTTGTGCAATACGAATTGCACAAGACCTTGGCCTTGACGGGTCCCATACAAAAAGAGCTCCCGTAGAGCTGGGCCGAGAAGCTCAATGCCGTTTATGGTGGACACTGGTGATATGTGAATGGTACGCCTAGGTGATAACAGGATGCTGAGATGACCAAAGCTAATCCTCGGTCATAGGCTCGCCGTCCCTTACCATGTACCACAGATCGACGAGGGGGATTTTGACGTTCCACTCCCTTCAGTCGAACCGGACTTGGCTTTGACGGACGGCATCGAGCCTGTGCTGTATCACATATTCATGGCACGCACTGCAACCGTGTACCATCGATTTCGTTCAGCCTTGAGAAAGGCAATCCATCCCGTGGAAGAAATCGTCCGCCTAGCCGACGCGTCGTTGGCAGAGGTCATCAACACATTGCCAGACCACCTGCAACCTGATGGCGGAAAGACCAAAGAAATGCAGGGGCTGGAGGTTGTTCATCCTTGGATCAAATGGCAGCGTTTCGATATCAGTCTTGTTCTTTTACATCACCGGATGCGTATCAATCGTGCTCTTCAGAAAGAGTGGCTTGAAACCGCGGGTCAGTACGACTGGGCCAGAGGAGTCTGTATTCGCTCCGCTATGGACATCATCTGGATAACCCATAACTGGGATCAACCAGCTGCGATGCGGAGACAGTGGTACGTTTTGCACCTCCCTGTCCTCTATATGCTACTAATAAAACTGCTCCAGGGCATTGTCACTTCATATCTTTGTTGCCGCAATCTTCCTGCTGCGGGAAGCCCCTGCTGGCGCAGAAGTTGACTTTGGAGATGAGGTGCGGCTAGCCATCGAATACCTCGACGAGGTCAAGTCACGCAACGCAATTGCGGAGAGGGCGGCGTCAATTTTACAAGGGGCAGTGCATGGCCTAGAAACACTCGATATCTGAAGTGCCTCTCAAGTAGATCTACTGGAGTGAGGCATTTCGCATTCACAACTCAAAGCCGAAAGCCCTTTTCGCGTCATCACTCAAGCCGTTTAGGCCGACATACCCCTTCAGCTTGGTTTCATCCAAGTCGTTCCCATCTTGATAATCCGGCGGCGGTCGTCCTCCACGAGTATCCTCTAGTTGCTTCTTGACATATCTCTTGTTGCTCGGCGTCGTCGGGCAAGCGGGGATGTACACAACGGAGGCGTTCTCCGAACCGTGGTGTACCGGGTCAACTGCATGACAAACCTGTATGGCCAAGGTCAGCTTCTAGAGTCAATGAGACCCGATTCGGGACACCTACATCAGCGTGCCACCAAACTGTGTCTCCAGGCTCCATCTTCGGCACATGAACAAGGCAATCTTCCAGCTTCAAATGCGGATGAGACGAGCGGCTGAGACGCTGACTTTCTGTTTTGAACGTGCCCGGGAACCAACCGGACGAGTCGTCCAAAGTCCACTTCGTCGCATCCATGATATCAGCAGGCTCTGCAGGAGGACTGAAGAAAGGTCTCAGCATGACGTATGACACAACGGCTGCAACATTGGGGTACACAAGAAGGGTCCCTTCGCTCGGAGCCGCTCGCGTCAACGCTGTCCAGCCTTGGAACGAGCGGAAGATGGAAGAATGAGCGATACCAGGGTACAACTCTTGGTCGGCGGTTTTCCGCAACCCCAGGTCGTAGCAGTCGTGCAGTTCCGGCTTGCCGGAGAAGATGTTATCGTATACTTCACGATATTTCTTGTCCGCCCACCGGCACAAGCTGCCAGCGTCTATGTGGGGACCAAGACCGAGAAACTCCTGCCGTGGTGGTCTGTCCCGGACTCCATCATAGTAAACTAGAGGGTCAGGTGATGTGTCAACGCTGGCGCTGGTATCGTGCCAAAGTTCGTTCAGCAGGCGCTGAAGTCGAAGGTGATTTGGGTGTGCTCTGAGCGCGTTTTGAGTCGGGGAGTCGTATAGCATGAGCATCGAAGGAGTCTCTGTTGGCCATCCCTGAATTCTACCTTTGTTGTTGGCAACGTACTGCTTTAGGTCGACATAATGCTGTTTGGCTTCGGACTTGGTCACAAGCCCACGAATGACTAAAACACCGACTCGTTTGGCTTCTTCTCTTTGAGCCTCGGTGAATCCCTGTTCGAAGAGCGAGGAGGCATCCAGGACCGGGATGATGCTGTGGCCCTTGCTGGAGATCTCATCGGTGATGGTCTTGAGCTTTTCGCACACAGCTATCCAGCTCTGTCTCAAAGCATCAGCACCGTACTGAGAGATGATGGCCTTTTTGGTGTTCAAGAAGTCGGAGTCTTTGAGTTCGGCGGCGTCCTGCTTGGAATACTCGGCCCAGGCGGGCCACTGTTGAACTCTTCCGAGCATGATGAATAAAAATACTAGACGCTCAAGACACAAGTGAATTGATGACCAAGATCAGAGTGTTCGCCAATCTTGTTATCTAGCGCGTCGCGTCGTGAAATACTACCCTGCCTTGCCCTGCCTTTCTCGAGATACGGCTAATCGAAGGTTTTGAATTCGCGCTCATTTCAGGCTTCATCTTCGCTCTCCACCATAGCCCTCAACCGGGTATCTTTCCACAACTCGCCCGAACTCGCGCGAGTCATTAAGCTCATCAGCCACCCTTGCTGTCCCCCGCGAAGAGAACGCAAGACGGCCGCACTAGGCGGGCTTGACACGCCAAGTGGACCTGCGATAGGCTCGCCCGAGCTCACCCGACACTTACAAACAGCCAATCATCTTGTTGCAATCACAAATCACAACTTCTCATACTTGTCCAGATATAAGGAGCAGACATCAAAACCGTTCAAGATGGTATGATATGTGGTCATTTGCGGAACGATTCGTGCCGGTATTGAAATCAGAGGCTCCTTGTTCTGGCATTCGGCAATATGGGCTTTGAGCGCAGACACGTTTCCAGTTTGGTGCCCGCCAACTTGGGGTTGTTGTCTCCGTTGCTACTTGCGGTGGCCATTGTCAACTCTGCAGTAAGAAGAAGTCCTCGATCAACGTTGAGCTGTTCTTTGCTAACTCTTTTTGTACAGACACTCGGATATGACGCGTCGGTGATGAATGGTCTTCTGATTCTTCCGTCCTACTCCGAATACTTCCACCTCACAACTGCTACGGAAGGTCTGAACAATGCCGCATCATGGATCGGTGGTATCATTGGTGCCTTTATGATGCAGCCTGTGCCGGACTACTTTGGGCGTCGACGAGCTATCTTAATCGCCTCGGTAGTCACAGTCGTCGGCATCATCCTCCAGGCCGCGGCCCAGAACATTTCCATGTTTGTCATCGCCCGGATTATCGTTGGTATTGGCTCTGCGATCAGCAACGGTGCCACACCGACACTTCTAGGCGAGCTGCTGCCTGCCCAAAAGCGCGGTCGCATTCTCGGGCTTTTCTTCTCGTGTTTCTACGTCGGAAGCCTGGCCTCGGCTATCGTCAACTACGGCAGCCAGAACATCCAAAGCACGTGGTCCTGGCGTCTACCTTCTCTGTTACAGTTCGTCCCGAGTCTTCTGGCGGTAATTCTTTTGCCATTTATACCCGAGTCACCTCGTTGGCTGATTGCCCACAACCGGGACGATGAGGCTTTGGAGGTGCTCGTGATCATGCAGGGCAAGGGGGTCGAAGACGTGCAGCAGGGTCGCGAGAACCTGCAAGAAATTCGAGCAATCATGAGAAAAGAGGAAGAGGAGTATCCTCGCAATCCCTGGAGAGAGATCGTGTCAACTCCCGCTAACAGAAAACGTCTGGCGATCCTCTGCACATTCGGGCCGATGATCAACATGTTCGGTAACTTCATCGTCTCGTAAGGCTTCACCGACCACCCATCTACCATGTCACTGCAGGCGCTAAAGACTATCCCAGCTTTTATCTTACCAAGATTCTTGCCCAGGCAGGTATCCGAGACACGGTAAAGCAGACTCAAATCCAGGTCATACTCAACTGTTGGTCCTTTGCCATAGCAGTCTTTGGTAGCTTCATGCTTGATATCCTGGGCCGGCGGAAACAGACCTTTATCGGCGTCACCGGCATGATTGTCACGCTCTACATGGTTGGTGGTCTCATCAAGAGTGAGTTCTAGCATACCTTTTTGGACACCGTCAAGGGTCGGTAATTTACGTCCGTTCTAGCCTACGGCGAAAGCACCAACCAATCCGGCATCTACGGAACCATTGCCGTTGTTTTCCTATTCCAAGGGTTTTACGCCTTCTCCATAACACCCATGACCAGTCTGTATCCGACAGAGGTCTCACAGTACAAACTCCGGGCAACCGGAATCGCCATTTTTCGCATGCTCGATTCAGGCTTCGGGTACGTAAAAGCTTCCCAAGTGCTCTTCTACCTGTTATTTACTAATTCGACGCAGGCTGCTCGCCTCGTTTTGCATGGCTTATGCAATGGCAGACCTCGGTTGGAAGTTTTATTTCATCAACGCCTCCTGGAATGTGATATTCCTCGTGATTGCCTACTTCACTTTTGTCGAAACCAAAGGATTGAAGCTGGAAGAAATTGCTGCAAAGTTCGAAGGGCCCAGAATATTGGACGCAATTGCGGAAGACTCTGCTTCGCAGGAAACCAGCATGGATGCAAAGGCAGTAGGCAATGTTGAAGCAAAGCCTGTATCTGGTTAAACGTGTCATGTCATCTACGCTGAAGAAGTTCTGTCCTATTGATTTATTAATACTAGCGTTGTTATGCACCCGTTTGATTTCATGGACAGGGACTCATGCATCAGATTTGCCAAAATTTGCTGAACATTTTGAGAAAGCAAAGGCATTTCGGCCAGCTGCAGGCACGTGACGAGAAGTGAGCAACTTCCGCACTGAGCACTTCACATTCGGAGGCTCCCGAGGACTTTTATTTCCTGGCCAGGACTTCTTTGGGCCATTATGGCCGCGAGTGACTTAGCCGCTGCAGGTTGGAGATGAAGTCGATTATGAGTGAGTGGGAATGAGGGGCAGGACAGGGATGGCTGCAAACAACTGGGGGGTACGACTGTTGGTTCATGGGGATCTATTCGCAGCGGCGCATCGCATGGCATTCTTACTTGAATCTTCTACCATCAACCAACTCGCCGATTACCCGGGGGGAACAGCAACACTAATTGCGAATGGTCACAAAGCTGATGATCTCTGTCTTACTGAGAAACGACAAGAGAAGTTTGTATATCGATCTATCTCATCGCTCTGAACGCCCCTAACCACTGCTGCCAATCGCTTGATGCCTTCAATAATATCCCCCTTCTCATGCCACGCCCAGCAAAGTCTCGCACCATTATAGTACGAAGCCCTTCCTCTGGGCTCACTGAGAGGGTCATCGGGCACGCCGAATATCTTGCCCGGCCCAATCTTCAGGTTGAACTCTTCAAAAGAGACCCGCGAAATTTCCGACGCAAAGTCGGCGGTGCCATCGCCGAAGGTTATGTAGAGGAAAAAGCCACCAGCAAGGCCGGTCTCTTGTGCGGCCTCATCCGCAACAATCCTCACTCCCAGAGGGTAGAGAACGCGTTTGATCGTATTGACCATGGCATAGTAGCGCGTTTGGTATGTGGGGATCAGAACTTCGTTGATGTGCCGAGTCAGAGCTCCATCCGCGAGCACATTTTCCAGGAAGAGTGAGGAAAAGTGAGCTTGGCCACCGCCTGAAGCCGTAGCGCCGCTGCAAACAACTCAGTCTTCTTGCAAAGGGTGAGGACATGGGCAAAGTACTTACACAGTACGGATGGTCGTACAGAAAGTTGGAGTTGCTTCGATCCAACCAAGCCTTATTCCAGGCGCAACAATTTTGGAGAAGGACCCATTGCTGACCGCGTTTCCAAACGTCGATGTACCCTCTAGCTCTCTGTCCACATCTACCAAGCGCGGGCGGGGCTTTTGGAGGTCCTCGGCTGAACCACTCTCCTTCGCTGGCCACCGAAGCATGTCATAGACATCGTCAGTAATGAGCAGAGCATCATGCTTTCTCGCCAACTGCACGAGTTTCCTCCTGTTTTCCAAAGCCATGGTTTTTCCGCTGGGATTTGAAAAGGTGGGGATGAGATAGACCACATGGCGGTATACCTTTGGATAACCCAACTTCGCCGACTTGCTCGGTCCTGATATCTTGTCCGGCCAGGTTTCATCAACTTGTTGTAGCGCTCTTGCGAGGGAGTCAATATCTACTCCATCCAGCCCTTCGGATGCGCCTCGGATGCGACCTGCGAGGCCTGCATCTCTGAAGATGGGGCATGCGAGGAAGTATGTAGGCTCGACCATCCAGACCGCGCGGGTGTAGACTGGGTCCGTGAACTTTTGAAGGATTATCGCTAAGCCATTCGATGCACCATTTGTCTCGCCAATTCGAACGCCTGGAATGGACCCGGCAGCCGGCAGGTAAAAGTCATTCAACCAATTTCCGATCAAATCTCGCAAGGATGGCCTCCCCAGCCCAGCTCCATATCTAAGAAGCTCTCTCGCAACATCCTCCTGACAGAATAAAGAGGAAGAAGCAGCCTTGAGGTCTTTCACTGGGTGCAAGCGGGGAGTTGGCCATCCTCCTTGTAGGTTGATAAACGATTGCGGCTCAGAGTTGGTGATTCTCATGTTTGGCAGGTGGAGAGGTGTTGATGCTAAGTAGACGGTGCTCCTCCCAGGCTCAATCCATGTTCCTAAGGGGGAGACGGTGTTTTATCGCGGGGCTGGGATTCGTCGGTGAGAATGACGAACGGCGGGTCCTGATATACGAAATATTGATTTTAGAAGACGATACTAAAACCGGCATGTCACGTGAACCCGGCATAAGTGGGCGAGCCCCTGACGCTCCATTGTTCCTGAGATCGCTGTGACGAGGATACCTACAGCATCTACCCGAGGAATACAAAGCTTAAGACGTTGATTCTGGCGAAGTATGATAGGATTGTCAGGACGGGTCAGGTATTCTCATCCGCGAAAATGCGGATCCCGGGGGGCCGGTGACGCCTGCAACCAGACTCAAGTCCAAGTAAAGAAACGCTGATCTCGGACTTATCCTTAGTAAGACCCTACAATCATGACTTGACCACAAAATAATCTATTAAGTATCTTTAAAGATATAATACTTTAAAACAGTAGAAATACAGCTCAATGAACTACTTTTTAGTCTCTTAATTTTTCTAAGTAAATAGCATAAAAATAAAACAATTGCTACAGAATATACTTTACTATCTTAACTAGTAGGAACAATCCTCTATAGATACTACTATAGGCCTAGGAATCTACGTCTAAGAAACTATTTTACTACTTTCTTCGTGGTTTTTTACCTCAAAGCTTTCTACTCTCTTTTACTTCTAAGTACTAAAGCAACTCTTTTAAGTACTCTCTAGAAGAAAACAAACAAATACATAGCAAACAGTGAATTAGCTTGCCTAGATAAATAAACTATAGTTTAAACCCTAACCCTAAAGACATCTTCATGAACTTGATGAATCAATTATGCTACCTACAACTACAGTCCAGTGCAATAATATACAGACAGTCAGCCTTGTTACCAAGCGGCTATTCAACCTCCAGACGCGCCTACGGCACATCAATATACACAACCACTAGCTATGGCAAGTGGTCAGCCAACAGTGAATTGTCGTTGTCTATATGCCTATCATCAAGATGATAGCGGACGGGCTTACAAAAAGCCTGCTCAGGCAGTCCTTCTGGAAATCCAGGGACTAAATCACACTGAAGAAGAGACCTCACAAGAGCGCAACAAGCACTGACCATCAGCCTGCAAACAGTGCGACTCTTCCTACCAACGTGGAGGTTTAAGGAGACTAACAGGGCACGGCTCATGGCTATTCAGAGGAGCTATCATGTATTTACCAGCTAACAAGCGAAGCTCGCAAGCTGAGAAGGTGTGTCAAAAGTGACGAGCCAGGCACTTCGCAACTAGATTAGTAAGCGCTGTGCGCTCGTGGGCGCCACTGGGAATCACCGGCCGGCTCACGGCGATATAGATTAGCCAGGCCCATAATTAACGCAGCACGAAAAGAGGTGTTTTCCACGTGGCTAAACGGGCCTAGGAAGAGCGAAAAAAAGAAGAACACACACAAGTCAATTATCACCTACTTTCAACAGGTATTGTCTGATTCAAGTCAGTGGAATTTACGGCCTTGCCGCGCGCAGCTCCACTTCGTGTCCGTTGACGAACTCTTAGTGCGGGGACATGCGGGGGTCATGTGGAGGCTACCTGACAAGGGGTCTGTAAACTCGTCTTAATACACTTCAGCAGCCTGTTTTCTTGTGCTCTAAGAGATTAGACTCGTGATTTTACAAGATTTAGTAAGTTTTCAGCCTGATCCATTACGACGTGAAGCTCTTAGTTGTATTTTTTTCTCAAAAGAAGGATTGAGTCTTTAATTGTGTTGCATCTTGACCAAGGCCCTCAAATGAATAAACCCCGTGGCTAGGGTAGCCCAACTTAAACGCATGACATCCCATAGAATGAAGCAGCAGCCCATATGGCATCTCCAATAAAAACAAAAACATCAATAAACATGCAAATTGGCTGACAAGGGAAAGCCTAGTTATACAAAGCTGCCCACTATGACCTAGTAAAGCAACTTCCAACAACACCTTCGCCAAATTACTCGCACGGGTACGCCGAAGCATAATGTAACGGTGAATGAGGTCATTCATTTGTATTAATAACCCTATTTTTACTTCTGGGGTAGTGGACAAACCTCAAGAAGAGAAATTCTGCTTTCTTACTTCAAAGCTACGCTGAGGATAAAGTATACCAATTCTCGGTATCTCCCTAAACTATCTAACATACAGTTTTTGATCGTACATACTGCACTTTTTGCTTGTGAGCATTAGCCTCTAACGATCCTTTCTCACTATGCTTTTCCTCACGTTATTCCAGCACCTGATAATATCTCTAATCATATACCAAGCCCAGGGTCTTGTCACACCCCGCGGGTTTAGGTTCACCACCCCGAAGAATGGTCAAGAGGGTGGATGCACCCCAGAGGATATTGAAAATATCCGCAACGAACTGAAAATTGTGAAAGAAGCTGCCGAAACCGCCGCCCACGAAGTAACCAATTACCCTTACTTCTATGCTTTTCAAAAGCCGAACAATGCGTTTTTTAAGGACAAGAAATTCACCGAAGCGGCTAGGGAGTTCTTTCTTCGTATGGCTCGCATTGCGGACGAATCTTATCGCGGTGACAACTTCCGCATTCAATGCCGCATCGGGGACTGCAGATACATGGGAAGAGGGACTCACGCTATGATGACGGAAAGTGCCATGCGTCAGTTTGTGCCTCCGGTATTATGGCTCATGAAACCATCTGATCCCGTCCTGGCTTTTTGCGAGCCATTCTTCACCGGAGTTAGTGGGGTTCCCACTCAACAGCGCTTAGAACAATTCAGGCAGGATCTCAAAGAACCCAAGGATGGTGAAGTCAAGAACTTACAGTCGACGTCGGTGAACATGGGCAATGTCGCCGATACGAGGAGCAAGGTTATAATGCACGAGCTGTCACACACCAACTATGTGGCCAAGCCCATAACCGACATAGTGAGACCCAATGCTTTTAGAAAAAAGGCGTAAGTTTTGTCTTGCACTTCTACAAATCACAGGCGTGAAGAATGAGAAAATTGCTGATGCTCCAAGCTTCACAGAATGGTAGACTACGTTTACGACGTCTTTGATTGCTACCAACTTGCTGGCGGCTGGTGGAAGAGCGGCAATGGGTGGACGGGAGACGTGGAGAAGGGGGTGAAAGGGCCGAAGCGGGCTGCAATGAATGCAGAGAATTGGGCCCTGGTTGGAATGGGAACGTGGTTTTCCAAGCAGTTGGGGATCAAGAAGATTTCCATTCCGGGAGCTCAAGACAACCATTGGGGGCGGGAAGTTGAAACATAATTCGAATTAGTTTGCATACAGAATATCGAGTTGCCGCTGAGCCGTTTCGACTACTATCTTTTCCAAAACATCAGGCAAGGCTTGACACCAATGTAGTTGTCGCCAATATTCCCCCACTTCTTTTTTCTCCGTCTCCAAGCGCTCGATTTTCAAAATTGGAAAATCCTTTTATTCTCCCTTTTGATATCTTTTACTGTGGAATCAGTTGGTCAGCTTCGAGATTTATTCAAGGGGGATAAAATGAAACGAAAGATACTACAGCGAGCTTAATTAGAAATTAACATATACTTGCGATGTTGGGTTATAACAAATTATTTAATAGTTTTTAATTGAATGTTGGACTTCTTTATGATATACACTCATCAGAAGCTGGGCAGTTCTATGCCCAGCCCTTACGCGCGCATGATGAGTCGCGATTTTTTCCTATCTCGCTTTGGAGTACGGCACGCAGTGTACACCCGATTCTGTAGTAGTATGCAGTCTAGCAATTTACCTCAAGTAAGGATACGGAGTAGATCCGAAAGCGCTAGCTTGCCCGGTATGTGTCGTGACAATAACGGCCAGGTTCGCCCATCACTCAACACTCACCAAGAGAGGCTTCTTCCACTGACCCCCTCTCCGCAACGGCGTGCTGCTCTGCTAGGCCAGCATTTCGCGGCACTGACGTGGCCTCGTCTTTGTCTAGAAGACCGCGCAACGATATTGTTGGAACTCTGTGCCGAGAATGTGCCTTCCTCAACCTCGACCGAGATCATGGACAAGTTCATTCGCTGCCTTATTCTTTTTTGCCACATGGAACTGTTCGGCAGCACCTTCGATTAGATCATCCTTCCCAAGTTCGCCCAAAAGGTGATATACTACGCCCGTATCTGGGTTCTTAAGCAGGACGTCGTGGCCGCTGTGGCCGGCGTCTACTTTTGGTGCCGGGAGATACGCGACAGCTGGACGAGCTTGGAAGCCGTCGTTGCGTGGTTGAGAACGCTCGGAAAGACGAGCCACCTGAAAGCCGAAGCCGGCGACACTGCGCAGACGCTTTCAACACCGCCCCGATCAGGGAGCCGGGTGACCAAGAGCCCTATCTCGTAAGTGGGATTGCCGCAAAACCCCTCCATATTCACTTTATTTGTCAGTGAGGAGCGGTGCAACTTCCTTCGATCACCAAAGTCATTTTCATAGAAGAAAAAACAGATGACCTCGCAGCTCAGGCAATCGTCAATACCCCAACGACGACGTCCAGCGGCGAGATATCTGTGCCCACAGGGAACGCTCCACCCGTGGCTCGTAGTCTTTTCGCCGCTGACCTTACCGCCGACACCGCAATGACGAACAAACTGAAGGCGCCGTCGCCTATGCCCTCGCGAGCGATGCTCCGTCAGGCCCTCGTAAAGAGCGAGATGCATATCAGAGAGACCTGGTTGAGTGCGACGCTGAACTCTGTCACCCGGCGGGAACCTAGTAAAAGAAGGTTTTCTTTTTTTTTATGTCCCATCTGCCCCATAATATTTTCATTGCGATTAATCTTACCAGACCTCCCTATAAAGCAATCAAGAGCAGCAGTACCAAGCGGGTTCCGAGACGGGGTCATATGTTTGTCTGGCTGGGTTGCGTTGGTGGACTCTCTACCTTTTTCCAGTGACTTACTATCAAAACATGAGGTGTCTGGGGCTTC
The DNA here is from genome assembly GCA_020466075.1 of Colletotrichum coccodes. Taxonomy (NCBI): domain Eukaryota; kingdom Fungi; phylum Ascomycota; class Sordariomycetes; order Glomerellales; family Glomerellaceae; genus Colletotrichum; species Colletotrichum coccodes. The sequence goes on from JAIMZG010000719.1 coordinate 16,841, forward strand.
AAAAAATCTGGTCAAGTTACGACCGATGACCTCGAGCCGAGCCCCGAATTCTCTCTTCATCAATTCGACGGCTCTGTGGCCAAAGAACACGCTATGTGTCGCTCCGTTGAGCACGTCACAAAGACACCCGGGACCAGCGTTACCTTCAAGCCTGGATGCTACGCAGTCTTGGCTCGACACAACATCCGTCACTTACTCACACGTCGTGAGTGTTCCTAGCAACTTTATGCACCTACTTAACATACCTATGTTATTGAAAAGAAGTAGAGATGTCCTGGTAGAACCTAGTTTATAAGATTTTGATTGTTAATACAAAAGCCTAATACTGGCTTTGAACGCATGAAGTGTTCGGATAAAACCGAAATTACACGAGGTTCTACTTTGCCTAACAGTGTACTAAATATAGTTTTTTTCTAGCAGGGAACCTATACTACAGCTTGAATATGTTATCAACCCCGCAATATTAGCTTCACTAGCCTTCCCTACTAAGTTTCCTGAGTGCCCCGGCCGTGCACACCAAAAACACATGGTAAGCAGAGGATTCTACGGTATATGGGGGCTTAGGTTTGTGATCCGGGTAGGGATGCGTGGCTACGAGGTGAGAAGGATGTCCCAGGCGTAGGCAGAATAGACATAATGAGACAATTATCACAGTTCAGATTACTAAACTCTTAGCGCATTGCCTCCTTACTCACTCTAGAAAGCCAAGGTGAAAAGTGAAAGTAAAATATAGCATTATGTAACGTCAGAACATTCTCATATGTGTAGCTTGTTGATGTGAAGATTGGCGGCGCCTACAGATCCAAGTATAAAGCGGGCAGTATTTTCCTGCTATAATAATCGTTTTTCATTACTCTAACACCCATTCACTCGCTTATCTCTCAAATCACACTCTTTATTAGCTTTTCAGCTTCACACTCTTTAAAAAGCCGCCATCATGAAGTTCTCTGCCACTCTTTTGGCTGTTGCCTCTCTGGCTACTTCCGTCATGTCCCGAGTTGTTGACAAATCCTCCCCCATCCCTCAACTCGACACCCGGCAGGACTCCTGCATCGGCTCAACCTACCCTGTGTTGGGCGTCAACCAGCTCGATCGGAAGGAAATCCAGGGCGAGATCGATCATCGCGGCTCCCTTGGATGGATCGCGACCCCGGATGTCAGTGTTATATTTGACTTCGGCGCCACCACACCAGCCAATCCCCAGTTGAACTTCAAGATTATCAACAAAAATGCAGTAACTTGGAAGGCCGTAATCCTCAGCAACTATTTAGACACCATAACCACCACGGCTAGGGAGACCGTTCGCATTGCGATTGACGCCGCTAGGCAGGTTGGAGCCGACTCTATTCCAACTATCCTGGATGGATGCGTCCAACTCCCTCGCTTAGATGGTACTTGGTATGTGCAGATGGAGTCCTAGTCCAGTCTAAATCAAGTCCTCCTACCTGGCCCGTTGGCACACCTCCACATGGATTACTTTAACTAGCGCGGCAAGGGGCTACTATTTACATCAGCAAAGCCACTGTGAGGGGTGTTTAACAGTGGGCCTTATTTGAGCCCCCTAGTGTAATCCCTAGGGAGCTGTAGCTAAAGTGCTTGTTTGATTCCTTCTCAGTTTCCACCAAGCCTTTGACGGTGGACATGCTTATGGCTACACAGAGTAGTATAGAGTGCGTCAATAAATTAATGAAAGTCTGTTACAACAATAGGCCACCAACCGCGCAGTAGCTGAACACAGCGATGACTTAATGATTCATTACTATCATAAGCAATAAATCAGCAACGCCAACAATAGCTTGCCGTCGCCTTGCCGCTAGTGATAACTTCTCTTCGTGACGCACACACACAATAGCAAGCAATACACCACCAACGAGTCGTATTGAGTGCCACGTGTCCCCTATACGTATATGGGTTAACA
>JAIMZG010000720.1:0-19723 GCA_020466075.1 Colletotrichum coccodes
TCCTCGTCCGCGTCCTCGCCGCCCCCGGCCTGCGGCCCCTCGGCGAGCTTCGGAGCCCCTCGCCCCGCTCCTCGGCCTCGCGCGCCTTGCGCTTGAGCCTCTTCTCCTTGAGCCGCTCCTTGGCGGCGAGCTTGTCGTCGACGTCGGCCTCCTTGACCCGCGCCGCCTCGCTGTCGACGAACTTTTGACGCAGCTCCTCGGCGGGGCCCTCCTTGACGAAGTCGTCCTCGTTCTGCAGCTCGTAGATCTGGTGCGCGTTGCCGTCCTCGTCGAAGACGAGCTTCTCTCCGCGGCCCTTGAACTTGAGCATCTTCTTCTTGGACTGCAGCGCCTTCTCGCGGCGCTTCGAGTCGACGATGAACTGCTGGTCGCCGTAGGAGATGACCTTGGCCTTGGAGCCGGGTGCTTTGCCGGATTCCGCGTCGAGCTCATCGTCGCCGAGGACGCGCTTGACGGAGAGGAAGTCGTCGTTGTCGTCGCCCGCGGCGGCGGCTGCTGCTCCTGTCCCTGCGCCGCCGCCGACTTCGTCGCCGTTCGCCACGAGCTTGGTGTAGTGGCCGGACAGGACGTCCTGGTTCGTGCGCTCGAACATGCGGTCGTATTTCGTCCGCACCTCGGGCTTCTTGGGCTTCTTGGACGCGCTCGGGTCCTCGTCGTCGGAGTCCTCGTCGCTCGACATGCCCTGGCGGGGCGCGTTCTTGACCTTCTTGATGTCCTCGCCCTTGCGCATCTTGATCTGCGGCGCTCCGGGTAGTCCGAGGCTCGCGGCGTAGGCGTCGAGGTCGAGCTTGTCGAACTTGAAGACCTCCTTGTCCTTTTGCAGGTATATGGAGCGGACGTAGCTGATAAAGGCCTTCTGGCCAAGGTACTTCAAATCCGGGTTCTGGAAACACATGCTTTGCAGCTGGTTCGTAATGCTCTTTTTCTTGGTCTCCTTGACGGTGATCTTCTTGATGGGCACCTTCTTCGCCGCGAGGCGCTTGAGCATGCCCGCCTCCTCGCTGGGTTCCATGAAGAGGACAGCCTTGCCTTCCCGCTCGTATCTAGCCGTCCGGCCGACGCGGTGGATGTAGGTGTCGGCGTCTTCGGGGCAGTCGACCTGCACGACCCAGTCGACGGCGGGGAAGTCGACACCTCGAGCGACGACATCGGTGGCGAACAGACACGCGTGATTGGAGTCGGCGAAGCGCTTGGTGATCTCCATTCTCTGGAGCTGCTTCTGCTTGCCGAGCAGATGCAGCAGCGGGATACCGGGCTGCAGGTGTCTCATGCTCTCGTAGGCAAAGCGGACCTGCTTGCCCGAGGAGAAGAAGACGATAATCTTGCTCCTCAGGTTCGCCTTGATGAAGCCGAACAGCGTGTCAAGCTTTTCGTGCAGGGGCGTGATAATGTAGTGCTGCTGCAAGTTCTTGGGGGTCGACTCCTCGTGCACGGAGACGTACTCGGGGTCCTTGAGACTCAGCCTGGCCAGGTCGGAGATCTTCTTGCTCTGCGTCGCGCTGAACAGTAGCGTCTGCCTCGTGGCAGGCAGGTGCTCGACCAGCGCGTCGACGGCCGACTGGAAGCCCATGTCCATGATACGATCCGCCTCGTCCAGCACCAGGATCTGCAGGTTATCAACGTCGAAGCCGGCCGTCTGGTCGAGGTGCTGCAACATGCGACCGGGCGTACAGACGAGGATGTTCATCTTGGACAGACGCTCAGCCTCCTCTTTGAGACTCTTCCCACCAATCACCAAGCCGGCGGAGAAGTTGTGGTTGCGGCCGACCTTGCGCAAGACCTCGAAGATTTGGGCGGCCAGCTCGCGGGTCGGCGAGATGATGAGAGCGCCGAGGCCGTCATACTCGGTCCACCGGGCGCGATAGAGCTTCTCGAGGACGGGGATGACGAAGGCGAGCGTCTTGCCGCTGCCCGTTTTGGCGGCGCCGAGGATGTCGGAGCCCTTGAGGGCGAGGGGCACGGCGCGGGACTGGATGTCGGTGAGGGTCTCGAAGTGGGATTTCTCCAGGCCGGTCCTGGTCGCATCGCAGAGAGGAAGTTCGGAGAAGCTTTTGAATTCGCTCTTAGTGTCCTGTTGCGGGCGTGGTCAGAATTGGTATCGCACGAAGGACCTCGACGTTCTGGGAGGCGAGGACTTACAAAGTCGGCGACGGCCTTCTCGAGTTGCTCAATCGTCTGCAACTGTTGCTTGCGCTTCTCGAGCCGCGTATCCCTCTTGAGAGCCTTGGGTTGTCTCTTCCCCGATCCCTTTGCGGGAGCCTTCGTAGGGGTCGCCATTTCGTCTGGGTCTGCGAAGCTGGTGTTGCGCTGGTGCTTAGCCAAATTCCCGAGATTCTTTCTTTGGAGACGGCACTGGGAAATTTTTTGGCGTCTGGTTGCTGCGGTGGAGAAGAAAGTTCGGCATTCGGCGACAGGGGACACCGCGGTGGGGCTGTGGCGGAAGTGCTGCCGGCTGGCACCGTCTGGTAGCTTATCCGTTCCAGTGATGCAACCTTCACATGAAGGATTCCTATTGAGGTTCCTCGTCATTCACGTTAGAATCACACATCGAAGCCTCCACCAGAAGTTTGGCTATATTTCCCCTTCTACTGCGCTCTTCTATCTCCCCCGTTCAAAAGGGGTGCAACTGGTCTATTCCGCAAACTCGTAATATTTGCGGTCGCTCGACTTGCAAATACATCACAATCAGGCATTTTTCTAATCGACATAATTACTTGGTTTTTCTTGAACACAACCAATCAACCTATCTCAAGCCAAAAATCTGCCTGAACCAACTTCGCATATTTTAGGACCTTTTGCTAAAGCCTGAACTTTCTCCATCAGTAGTGAAAAGCGTGTCATACCGAGACTGCCTGGTGACAATCTTGACTCGATCTGCTGCTGTCTACGGTCCGCGGAAAAGCACAAAGCGATTCTAGGTAGGAAATCAATCGCGACAACTACAAGAATTACAAAGACCTTCCAATTCGTTGCGAGAGCTGCGACTCAGTAGTTACCAATTCCAAGCGCTAAACTAGCCGCGGACTCGGTTCGTGCATGATCCGGAATGAAAGTTTCTGACTGACGGCAAAGGTTTCAATGGCGGCTCTAGCCACAACTCGGAGCTAGCGCTGAAGATCAACATCCGAGAAAGGGAACCGTTTCGACGGACTCGCAGCTAGCTTTACTTCCTCTTCATCTCCATGGCGGACGGAAGGAACGGAAGATTCATGATCGGCATCGCTCTGTGGCACTTGATATATGGCGAATGTCTATTTCTCATCAATTAGATAAATTGGAGCCCACTTCACCTTTAAATTGGTCTTCTGTTGTGCTGATTTGCTGTCTCTTTCTTACTCTTCTCCCGAGACTCGTCCACCTTGCGATACAAAATGTGGTCTACGCTTCTTTTCCTAGGGACACTCGCATTTGCCTTGGGCATTCCCAGTTTCGCCGACGTAGCCAATGCTCGTTCCTCCCAGCTAATATCACTGACCAAGTTGTCCAAGTATGAGATTGACACCTTATCTCGGCTGAAGCCCAACCATTTTACATGGACACCGCCAGGTACTGGAGACTGTAAGCCAGGCACTCGTGATGTTTACCCGATTCTCAAGGCTATTCCAACTCACTTCCTTCCTAGTGCGGGCCCCTTGCCCGGGATTAAACACGCTTGCAAACCATGGATTTCTCCCACACGATGGTCGCAACATCACGTCCGATATGGTCAAGAAGGGATTCAAAGATGCGATAAACATTGATGAGGAACTTTCTGGTACAGCTTTCAAGCCAGCCTTGGAGTTAAATCCCGGCGAGTCAGTATGTGTTCACCCTTATTGCATACAGACAGACTTTGACAGGACGATTTCCGACTACATCAGGATCCTTTTCTCCGCAACCTTGACTAACTTGGCGTGACTGCAGTTTATCGATCTAAACATGCTCAACAAGCACAACTTCATAGAGCATGACGGCAGCCTATCTCGCCGCGACATGTACTTTGACACCACCAACAGCTTCGACAAACCAACATTTGATTCCTTTATGACCTATTTCGGAGATGCTACGACAATCAATACCAGCACTATCGCCAATGCTCGAGGCAGACATGCGCTCGAGATGAGTCGAGTTAATCCAAACTTCACGCTTCCCCAGTCTGCGATCCCAGCAGCGACAGGTGAATGTGCTTTCATGCTTGCTATCTTTGGCTCTCCTGAGGCCCCAGTGGCAAACAGGTCTTACTTCGAATTTTTCTTCCGTAAGTTTTAGACATGGTGTTACGTATGGGTTGACCGAAGGCTGATTTTAAAAGGCAACGAGCGTTTGCCGGTTCAGCTCGGCTGGGCTCCTAGCGATACCCCAATCACTCTCTCGCCTACAATATTGCAAATCGCGAACGACATTGTCGCACAGACACCTTCTGATGTACCTCTGACATACGGAGCCCAAAATACTGTATGAAAGTACAGCGTATGTATGCCACAACCCAGAACGGCATCAGGCGTCCTATTCCGTCGTCCGCATACCGAACTCGAGAGGCTTAGTTGTGAATGTGGGACACTTGGGAGGACAAAGTGCTTCGGGTGGGGATTTCGTCCCAATTGGCCGAAGGCTAGTCATCTCACGGTTCTCCCACCACTCACTTTTCCTGCATGTAGATGAGGGCTTGTAAAACTGTGCCGGTCAATGATCATAACCATATCAAACCAAAGGTGTCTTACAACAACAGTTACTTTAGGTCAAGGGGTTCGTTGGGAAAATTGAATTTGCAAAGAATTATTAGTGAGCAGAAAGAGCAGCAGCTTGACTTAACTTTCAGCCTCAGTTTTGCAATGAAACTAGCTACGCAGTAAGTCGAGTAGGGACGGAATACATTTCTGCCATCAGCTATTACCGGAGCCTAGTCGATTTCCCTTACCATTACTTTCGCAGACCAAAATGCCTAAGCTCTTCATTCTGTCGACCTCATACTCATACAATCCTTCGTCAAGTGCCTCCTGTCGTGTGGCTACACACTCCAGCTCATAGGCAAAGTTACAGACATCCGTAAGAACCTCATCATCATAGCCAGAGAGGTACTCCGGGTAGTCTCTCGGCATAGCGTAATACGTTCGACTCCTTGCGTGGAAGACAAATTGCTCGTCCTCCCAGGAATTGTAGCGCCCAAAGACCTTCTCCGTAGCTTCTTCAGTGAGGGCTGTGCTTTTTCGACAGAGTTGATGGTCAACGAGCCATATTGTCGTATCCCAAAGGTACGTGGTATCCCTCACAGCCGTAACCAAAGAATCGTACATCGACCAGCGTTCGGCGCTCAGTGTATCCTCCGAATCTGGGGTTTCCAATTCTCGCTGGTATGTCCGGAGCTCTTCAATACTCCATGATGGGTCGAAATCCATTGCTAGGTGACCAACTCCCCCAATGCCGTATTGCGCGGACGAAAAAGGCATACACCGGTTAAGAGTGAGAAAGTTCGGGCCCCAAACCCACGGCTGAATAAAGATGAGGTCATGGATCGGAAAGACGGTAAAATGCTGAGTTTTGTCGCCATTGCCGACAACAAACGTCGCTGGCATTTGCCCATCTGGCTTTGCCTGGGGACAATACCATTGACTCCCGTTTCGGCAAATTTTGCGTTGGAGGCTGTAGAAGCTAGCCCATTTACCAGGACTATACCGCCGGTACATTGCAGCGCGAGACTCTCTGCATGTGGTCCAAAGACCCCCATCGATGGCGTATATTGACTGATTGCCGTCGTTCCAAGAGTGGGATGTACCATCCCCAAGTAATGGGGCGCCAAGAACTTGCGACTGCCTTTCACAAACATCTTTGACGAGGTGGTTTTTGAATCTTGCCGGGACACCATCCCAGACAGAGAACAGGGAAAAGTAATGAACGCCACTAATACCATGAGGGCGGACGGAGCAGTCCCAAATTCGATCTCGGATTTCGCCCGGGAGAAGGGAGAATAGATGGAAAGTTTGCGCAGCCATGGTGTCCTCGATTGTATTCTTGCTTCTTGATTGTTGTCGTTGTTTTGTTGGTTAGTTGATCGAATGAGCTGTGAAAGTTGAAAAAGCGGAGAGACGAGAAAAACCAGATTCGAAGAAGGTGAATAGAAGAGGAGAGGATATCCAGAAAAGGAGGGTATGGCTGGAGGAAAGTGGGTGGCCGTCAACACCGTCTGCACCGGAACAAGTGCCCTTTTTATGTGACGTATCGCAGGGCTTTCTCCGCAAGCTTGGCTCTGTGGAGCTTCGGACGTGTTGGCATTTGAAGGCAGCCGGGATTATGATTGATTGCCCGGGTGAGCGCAGGATAGAAGCTGAAAGCTGTCCTGGGAAGACTTGAAGTCAAATTCGTTGTTCCGCCCATAGCAGGCTCGTGACTGTGCAGTGTCTCCACATTATCGATCTCTCGTCCGGATATAAGGTGTTGATTGGCCGACGGCGTCGTTTAAATGACACGATCACATTGGGGTCACTGGGGATCTGTATGTAGTATGGTCTCGGGCTCGACCCAAGGACATCGTTTCCATAGCCCTTCAGAAATTAACTTGTGATTCATCTCTAGACTTGTCTGATATACCAGCTTCAGAGATGTTTTTCGGTATGGACTCTGTGACTTGTCAGCATTCATTCGTATCTCAGATGATGACATTGAAGATGATGTTGCAGAAGATTGACATTGATAACTGAAACCTTCACTGATGACGTCTTGGAACAACCCGTCAACGCCGATCGATAACGCATTGTAAATCCAAGTTCCGGAACCCTCCGCCATGTCTTTGGCGATGCAGAGAAGGCCCTGGTTGCCTCCAGAACCAGGGGCTAACTCTTAGTGACCCAAGAATATGTTTGGAACAGTCACGAGGTTGTGACTGACGGCCGGCGACGAGTGCCTCGTGACTTTTCCACGTGACCTACCTCGTCAGTATTAACGGCCACCGGCAACCTCCCTCGTTGGCTGACTTCTTACTTCCTACATCATCATTAACTTCTAGCAGCAATGCGATTGGAATATTGTTGCCCATCCGTACGGATACACCTGTGGTGCCAACAAATACCGTGCGTCGAAGCTTACAAATTGTCTGGTATTTGTGTTTCTCTGGTATGACCTGGCCACAAGTGCCGCCTCCATTCAGCCTGTCCTTGGCATCGCAATAAGAGTGCGGTGCGCCAACATAGTCCCGTTTGCACTCACTCTTGGTGAGGTGTGGGGTTCTCCTCTACCAAGGTGTGTCTGGTGAGTTTGACCGTAAGGCGGTCCCAGAGCAGTGCCCCCGACTCCGTCAGCGGCAAAGGCCAAGTTGTTGACGGCATGAATGCTGAAGAAACCACCTTCTAGGCCGCAGGTCTTGACAATCTGACCAATCCCACATCTCGCATCGTTCCGGTTGACGCTGTGGTTGCGAGCAATGCCACTGCGCAGACTGATGACAGCTTTTTTGCCGACATGGGAGAAAATGAAATCATCCTTGGCCATGAAGAAGATATCAGATGTAATGACGGCCAATTTCAGGTGCTTTCTGCTTCTGGGGACTCTTCCTTCGTGTAGCTAAGTGAATCGTTTTGGGATATAGTATTATCAAGCATGCGGCAGACAAGGGAAAGATTCTGCAGAACATATCATGGATCTGACTAGCGTACCGTACAATCTATCGACAGCACACACAGTTTAGCGACCCACAATGAAACCAGTTCTGGGCAAGATCCCGCAACTGTAACGACTGAGCAAAAGGCCAAGAAGAAGGAGTGGAACATAGTCGTCTAATAAGACACCAGAAGCTCAGTTTCCAGTTCAAAAGAGTAAGAATGTGGATATAATAGACTCAGTGCCTGGCCCTAATATTAAGTCAATGATGGACAATTGTGGACTTGGTTATTTGACCATGAGGTTCAATAATCTTTCGAAGACTCCGGCCCGGATTTCACCAGGCAATCCTTGGTCAGAGAGCGACAACCACTTAGATCAACGCAGCCGAAAATCACCTATTTTGAGTGATTTATACATTGGTGGTCTTTTCGTCTCGATTGCAAGGACGAAAAGTGAGCATGTAAGCACAGGTATTCTGGACGGGAATTCCATCATCCATGCACATGCAGGCATAGGAGTAAAGGAAGAAACAAAAGCATGCGTCAACTCAACTTACATGTGTGCAAAAACGTTGACATGTCCGTCTCCAAGCATGGTACATTCTCAAAGTTCCCACTATGGCACGGTGAACCTTGCCTGCATACTCGCGCCAGTAAAGGGCAGCTGAGTCAGTTTCATTTCGGTAATTGTGCTGAAATCGATCCGCGCAAAATCCACGATGACGACGATCCTACCGGTGTGACCAGAATTGTCTTGCCAATACCTCGCTGTGATTTGATTTGTTTGCCATTCGATGTTTTGGACGTTCCAGCCACGTAACGCATGAAGAGGCACAGTTCATGTTGAGCGGCGTAGTTGGCAACGTTTGCAGCGTCTTGATTAATCATTGACATTCGGCCCGTTGTGCCCCCCATTAGATATCACTTGGGGACCTTATTCTGCCGTTTGAGCCAATAGTTGCCGTTAAGTTGTCCAGAGTTCCACATTGAATAAGAAGGAAGCTTACCAGGCGCTGCTCAGCGAGGTTTTATTGCAATAGTCACGGATAAGTGGCCGAAGTTGCTCATTTGGCCGGATTGAGAAATGCGGTTGCCAATACGACCTTGGCATTATCGGATTGTGATTAAGGCAGCCAATTCAACCGAATCAAAGCAGCCAACCGAAGGCAAGCGAGAGTGTGTCAATGAACCGGGTCAATGCATCAGTTGATCATCGAATACTTGCGGTGTAGTTTCCATGGTGGCGCTATTGGGGGCACAGCATGCTGCTCTCACTAGACACTACGTCATTTCAGGCGATTCTTCAGCTCCCCTGGGTCGAGCAGAGCCAGAAGATGAGTATTCAAGTATAACTAGTTGAAGTGGTTGTTCGGTGAACCAGCTTATTGCCGCTCCTTGTCTGATTGAAACCATCTCATCCTTCAGTTAATGCTACTGGAACGGTATTCATTATCTACCTACGTTCTCTGCTGCCCAGCATAGACAGAATCGTCCAAGTTAACGAAACTCATCGTTCCTATGTAGGTTGTACTCTCATGATAGTTCTGCTTCCATCACCGTATAGCCCGCTGGCGTTATCGTACAATCGTTACTGATTTCTTGTATTACCTATAGCTACAGGAGGGATGGCACTCATTCACTTATGCTTGCGCACGACCTGCCCCTGACCTCGGAATACCCATCGTCTGCAAAACCCGAAATAATGTGACCCTCGCCCGCGGATACTTGGAGAACCTCGGTGCAGACTTTGAGACATTCAGACATTGCCGCCCGTTTAATAGCAACGGAACGATATGTCTACATGACCCGACAGAACTGCCAGGCCAGTTTCTGTTTCACACACCAGCTTGAGGTCGCGGTGAACTGGAACGAGTGCGTGAGAGAGGCTGCCGGGAAGAAGATCGACGACCTTAAAGCCCAAAGGAAGACGTTCAACTTCACGAAGGATATGTTCCTTGGGGAATGTGAACACATAGACTACGACTCGCTCAAGAAGGGTATCCATGACAGCAGGAGCTCTTCTGGTACACTCAGCGCTGGCAAGTGGATGGTAATAGCCGGAGTCTTGTCAGCTGTGTTGGCATCTCATTATGTCATTTAGTGCGCCAAGGGTTCGCAAATCATATGCAATGACCGTTTCTGGGAAATACCTGAATTGGCAATTGCTTGGGAATGAATTTCCTGTTTTTGTAGAGTATTCGTTATTCTTCAACATTAGTGAGCCTGAGAGTCTAATATCATGGATTACGCGACAACTATGTGCTATGACTGCCTCCTGTCTCCAACTTCACTCGAAGTACAAACGTTGAGATCCAGCACTAGGGCTCAGAAGCTTCGGAGCCATTTGACTAAGAAATGGTAAGGAAGGAAACTAGAAGAAAGACTACATTTGGCATTTATTAGCAGCTTATTCGGCGTCCTCGAGATCGCCTCCTTTTGGCACGGGATGATAGAGGGTTGCCTGTCCCGAGACGAATATCATAGCCGTGACCAACCCCACAACCGTGAATATCACGGCAACCTGTCCGGTGTTAGATAAGATATTTGCAACTTGAAGAGAGAACCTACCTTTCCGTTTTCATCAAAGCCTTTTCCTCTTCCGAGATCCTCTACTACAGCACTCCAGACCAGGAAAGTCATTCCCGAGATCATGCAGAGCACTGAGCCCGCAAGAAATAGAACTGCCAACTGCCACGCATAGACCTGCATTTTTCGGGGCCGATACTTCCATTCGGTACCGATCAAGACACGGTCCTCGGTTCGCAATGACTGTCTGATGAGAACTAACCCGTCCCTATGTCCGGCCATCCTGTGAAGCCGAATTGTTTGGTCCGCTGCCGTCAGAACACTAGCAAGAGCAAAGGCAATGCCACAGAACCAAGAGGTACGGACAGGCCAAGGTGTGGTAGTGTTCGGTGGCAGCAGGTTTGGCCATGAACCGGTCGAGGTCAGGACGTTTGCAATCAAAGCAGCCTGTTCCGTATGTCAGCTCCGATTGCCAAAATTCATCCCACCGACCCGATTACGTAGGAGCAGTACATACTACAACTCCCACAAAATTGAGCTCTTGCAGCTTGTTGTCTTTCCATTTTTCGGTCAGCCTATTTCTCTCGCTCTCATCGTCATGGTTCAGTAGCAGTAACAGAGGGTCGTAAGTCAACGTCGGCGGGGAGAAAAGCCCGCCGCGGAATATGTTTGTGATGAATGACATCGCACTGCTGCTCTTGTTTCGGATGCTGCGAGAGGTTGATCGCTGCTGCAAACATCAGTTTGCTGTATACTGCACCGACCCGATACAGCATGTAAAGGTTCTTGTATTGACATACCATTCTGACTCCTGCCCCTCTCTGACTAGATCCCAGCAGTGGTGTCCTTGATTGAGGAAGCCCATTGGAGGATGGCATTTTGGCATGGAACACGATATTCGAGGGCAATACTGAGAGATTGGAGGCCTACTATGCTTGAAGCAATTATTTGGTGGTGGCCGCTACATGTAGTCCAAGTAACCCCGCAGTTGGCGGCTTATAAGTCAGGCGACACATATTCAGGCAGATCTTACGTCATGATGAGACATGTGGCTAAATGAAAAGGGTTTGGATTGTGATTATCAGTTCTTCGAAATTACATAATTAGACCGCAATGCCAAACGTTGACCGTATTCATTTGATTCACTCACCTTTTTACAATGCTCCGAGAGTCGGTACACTGACCGTCTGAAGTTTGAGTTAAGAATCTCACTATCGCTCTCGGAGCTTTACTTCATGTTGCCACAGACTTTATCAGGCCGTCGCTTGATTTACGATTGTTTTACATCAGCTTGGCGACTTGTAATACTGGTGCATACAACGACTACAAGGTCGTATCGATCGACTGGCACCTATCCTGACGAACCCCAGAACAACTGAGGCGAACCCTGGAGGAGGCACCGTGCGTCGCCGCTGGCCCTCACTATCCAGACATGAGAGGCCGATATCTTTGAATCGCCAAGGTCGGAACAAGTCAAAACCGCTAACTAGGGAGAAGAAGTGCCAGGTTTTGAACTCAAGAGAGGCGTTGAATGGATTGGCAACCACGAAACCCTCAGTCATTATTATAAGTCCTGATTTTGACATCCCCACTAACAACATCCTGGTCTGGTGGTGTAGTTGGTTATCACGTCAGTCTAACACGCTGAAGGTCTCCGGTTCAAGTCCGGGCTAGATCAAATCAATTTCTTTTTTCTTTAATTGACCTCCCGTAACTTCTAGCGCTTGCGATCATTATCTTTGCAGAGACTCTTCACCATAGCAAAGTTAAAAAAAACATGAACATCAAAGCCCAGATGAAGCTAAACGAACGCCGCGTACCCGGGCAAAGACTTAACACTTTGTGCAACCTAACAGCCTCAACTCCCTACATTATCCATGTGTCTACATTCTGCTAAATGCACTCATGGCGAGAAAAGTGACGGCCACACACGTCTCCATCACAAATCCCGATGCAGCACCGCTGGCACCAGTCGTCTTTTTTGGTAGTCGTCCGCGTCCCACACCAGAAACACCAACTGGGCTTCGAAGCCTGTTTCAAAAGCATCTGTGACAGCTCCCCACGAGCCACTCGACTCCCGCTTCCGATAATCTCCTCCAAGATTTCGCTTCTTGACATGTCTCTTTCAAGCCTGGGTAGCCACTTGACCCACGGGATCCAAGCCCCTGCGGTATTGGCGCCCATGACGAGCATCTCCCCGGCAATGTCCTTCCTGACGAAAATGAGACTTTCCAACCCCCCCAACACCTCTTGAGCATTGACCTCGTGGCCACGTTGCTCGGCTGATTCGAGGATGAATTCTCGGATGGTGTGACCGACGATTCTGCTCAGCATAGTCAAGTTTCCTCTGGCTGCTATGTCAATCGCAGCAATTGCCTGAATGAGGTCGGCGAGAGAGATAGGCTTCGGGAATTGGCTTTGCCACTTGTGAATAGCTCGCCCCCGAGAGCTTCCAAACAGGCCCAACTTCCTGACAAAGTGTCCGTCAAACCCTATGGCAGTGCCTGAACACCAACCGCCTTCCCAAAGAAGACAAAATCGGGGGTTGCAGCATCAAGGTATTCCTCCCGTTGAAAAGAAAAAGGCGCTCCGCAGCGAATTGCGGTAAGGCTCTCGTCTGCGGCCAGGACCAAGCGTTCTTCCGCACATACAGCACCTACCCGTTGGAGTATACCAGGATCCATTACTCTTCCGCTATACTGCCTTTCGACAATCTCGACGATAACACCGATGCATCCTTCTGCTTTAGCTTCGTAAATCTGGCTCCTCAACTCATCATCGGAGACCCCTTCAACGTGGAGTAGGATAGGATCGTTTCCGTACGGTTTCTGGGAGGTAGAGAATTTGGAAGACGGTATCTATAGCACATAATAATTAGCCATTTAGGTCGCTTTGAGCAGATAAACTTGGCTTACCCCTGAACTGCTCTTTGAAAAGGCAGTTGCCGCGGCGTGTGTGTCAGACAAAAGTGCCCAACGAGGCTTTTTTAGCTGGATGTCTTCCCATCCAGCCCTCTTCATTGTGTCGTCTTCGTCAGTCAAGGGGCTCTCGGATGAGTTTGATGATTCGGATATCGATAGTTCCGCAAGAGTGAGAATCATCTTGACCACAACGTCAGGATCTATGAGCCTCCTGCTTGAAGTTGCATAATCAATTGGCATATATCCGCCAAAGTAAGTCCTATATGGTTCATGTTAATCGGCCTGTGTAAAAACCTTGGTAGGCCACGTACGTAAATGATTCTTCGTAAGAGCGCAACATCTGCCCGTATCGCCGTTCAAGGGCCATGCGGTTGCCGACAAACTCTCTCCAAAGGGGATTGGCCATAGTGAATGACTGCATTTGGTCGAAAGATAGAATGCTGCCTTCGGCATTGTTGAAATTGTGGTCTAACTTTCGTAAAGGCAGACCTGCAGGGACGGCCATATTGTGACTCGGCCCTGCGGACATCTTGACGGGAGCTTTATCTATAGAATAAGGCGGTCTGGAGGTTAGCTTTAGGGCATGGATGAGTTGATATAAATAATAATGTTGCAGATCTGCCGACAAGTAATGCTCTTTTTGTTGCCTTGTATCATTCACTTGATCGTGAACTTATACTGGCCTAGCAATCCTGCTGAAGGCCTATGTAGTCATACCTACATAGGTTGGCAACTTTTATTTCATGGGTCTAATGGATCTTAATGATGGGGTTTCGGCCAACTTCATCATGTCTCGCGTATGGAAGGTCACTCCGAAGGCCGGCCTTGAGCGCGGGCCAAAACCAATGACTAGCGTCCAGTATGAGCTTCTACTTACGCCCGACTTGACTGTAAGGCTCATTTGGGGCCACGATCCATGCTAGAGATTACATTGTGCTCGATAGGGCTGGGCTGCTCTAGAACCAGGGTAGAAGGTCTTACAAAGAGCCAATAACGTTGTGTAGGAGTGAAATGAGGCTACGACGAACTGCGGTCCGCTAGGGGCTGCCTTGGTTTGACAGCAGAGCCGAGTGGCTGTCATTGGTGGTACTGCGAGCCATTGACGGATTCGATTGGCAAATTGACGCACATGTTGATTTTAATATAGTTGCCTGCAATCTACCTAGGAGGCTAAAAGTCGAGACCCTTGGTGCCGGTGCCACCTTGGAAGTTCTTCATTGGCCAAATACCAAAGGTCACAGGCTGACTGGTGTGGTCAGAGTCGGACTTCAACGAAATAAGAACAATTAGAACGACAGAAATCACTAGGTAGATGAGACTCGTAGACTTTGAAGATCCTCATGGCCAAAGATACAACGGAATGCACCCCAAGATGGCTGTCACCGCTGAGGCTGATACACATTTGCCACTCAGTTCCCTGTTTCATGGTACCAACAGACAAGATCGAGCGAGCCTAAGCGGTTCCAGCAAGACGCTCATATCAGAATGATGATAATACAGCACTTACAAGATGAAGTGTATCTGACTCTAGAGATGGCTTAGAAGTCATGTGCAACAAATCCCTGTTTTCACGGACATGGCCGACCGAATCATGGTTGAGATTACGATAAGCCAATAATACGTAAACTTAACAGCAGCAGGTTAAATGGAGCACCTACAAGGACGGTTTGTCATGGTGAGTTGGCGTGAAAAAGTTTGAGAAGTAATTCCTCTTCTGGGAAGTTCACAGCAGTAATCAGCCTTGTTGACCGCAGCGTTGGGGCGAAGGATTCATCTGACCCCTGAGACCCAAGACACACTCGTGCTGCACCCTGGCATGTGGACTCGGGCGGAGCTATCCGATCGACATCTTGTAGCGCCGTCACCCAATCCGGGCAGCGTCCTTTGACATCCTTCTCCACGATCGCCGCCAGGCACTGCCAAATCCTTCTGCAGCAGGGCCCTGAATTGTGGTTCGGGGGTTTGCCCCTCATTTACGTGTATTGTTGTGTAGCACACGGCTACTCAAAATGCCGAGGACGACGCCACCGCTCGTCTCACAGCGAGTGGTCGCACCGAGATCACATCAAAGTCGAGATTCGCCACTCCAACCAGGCCTGAAGATTGAACGGAACTGATTGGGTTGGGACCGAAACCAACCACATCTCAGGCACATTTGGGGAAGTTGAAGGATGTTTTGGATTCGAAGAAGTCGATGATAACTTTTGGGCTCGGGGCCGCCGAACCGCGTTGTATTGCATCTTAAGCATTGGCGAGGTTTAATTCCAGAGATTTCTCTTGAAGTGATGGAGGAAAGCTGATGTACATGGTCTCTGAAGGATTGCACGGGAAGAACATTCTGTGGCTATGTTGGGCATTGCAAAGCATAGTTCGTGGATTTTACGACGTCAAAATTAAATCTGCAGGTGTTTTTGGCGTTAGACTTTCCTAAAATGCCCCAAGCTTCGAGACACTGCTTGAAATCTTCAATGCGATGACTAGTACAACTGAACGTCGGAACGGCCGAGTCGAAAACCTTTGACAATCTCAAGCCACATTGCAGCTTCCCCATCCCCACACTGTCGATTGAGGGACATGGACCTCAATGCTATAGAGAAGTTAGAAAAGTTCTCGCAGACATGCCACTCACACAATTTAACGTTACCATGTGAATCTTTGAATGCCAAATTTGTGATCTCTTTGCCGGAAATCGGCCTCTGATCTCACAACATCCGACACCTAATTGAAAGTGGCCTTTTCAATCCTCGCCTGTTTAGCACATGGGCAAACTTCCAATTGTATCGTTTG
This sequence comes from Colletotrichum coccodes, assembly GCA_020466075.1. NCBI lineage: Eukaryota > Fungi > Ascomycota > Sordariomycetes > Glomerellales > Glomerellaceae > Colletotrichum > Colletotrichum coccodes. The sequence goes on from JAIMZG010000720.1 coordinate 15,806, forward strand.
GCTGGGGTTTCATTCTTTGATCAGCTTACTTCACCTCAATAAATATCCGGCCAAGAAGGCCAGCCCACCAAAGTTGAGATACAGAAAATGCGCAATTGGAACGCTTTTGAGACAGTTCCTCCCCCTAGTTTCCTGGTGTCTCTCCCTCACAGAAGAACATTCTTCTCCTTTTGCCTAGTTCTGCCGTATAGAGAAAACCACTTTCCGTATTCTCTTTTCTGTCTCAGCCTTTGAAGCTGTGCTCACTAGCTGTCTCATGGCCATCAGACTCTTGGCCAGGGTTGCATTCGTAGTATCGCAGGTTGCGTAGTAGAATGTAGAATCCACATGAAACCATTGAACCGAGAGCTGGACCTAGCCAGTAAATCCAATGATAGCTAGGGAATTTGCCGACCACGGCGGCAGGTCCGAATGATCGAGCGGGATTGAGAGAACCACCGGTAAAGTACACGCCTGTCAAGCTGAAGTTCTAGCATCATTCCTTTTCGAGAGTTTTACTGGAAAAAGGAGAACTTACCTGTAAGTTCTGCGAGGAAGAATGACAGGCCAATACCGACAGGCGCGAGAAACGTGGAACGATGCTTTTCAACCGCCAGCATGAGGATAACAAATACAAGCTGGGCAGTTAAGATGACTTCGATGAAGAAGCCCTGTGCAATGTTCGCGCCCCCTCCCAGTGATGTGGTTACAGACAAGGGGCCGGGAAACATCGCAGAAGCAACTCCGGCTGCACATAGTCCGGCAAGAATCTGGGTCGGCATGATGAGAAGGCCGCGGAGCGGTGGTAGACCACCGCATACCATAAGGGCAAGGGTAACCTATTGCAATAGAGTGTCAGCCTCGGTCTGTCAGAGTCGAGAAAGTGAGAACTCACGACAGGGTTGAACATTCCCCCAGTGACCCTGTAAAATGCCCATACATTCGCCGTCAAAGAGACACCGAATGAGAGCGCTATGAAGATGATGGAGGGCAGGTTCGGATTCGAGCCTGGCGCTCCGAGAGGCGTGTTGGCAACCTGCGTCCCGGCGAAGGAGAAGAAAAGAAAGAGAAAGGTGCCCACAAACTCGCCAAGAACAGCGACGATGTTGTTTCTCGTAGTGTTGGCAATGCCCAACATTGGCAGATAGCTGTTGTTGTTCTCGCTATCTCCAGAAGGTTTTCTCCCAATCTTTGCATTGGCCATTTTGAAAGATTGATCGTGTTGGCCAAATGTCTGAATGTTCTGATAAACCGTTGGTGATAATGTTATGAGGGCCCAAGGAACGAGACCTTCTTCACTCCGAGACATACCAGGAGCTTTATAGAAAGCCGACCGTCGATTATTCTGGCAGTCTTCTCCCTGAGCTCTACCTCAAACTCTTCCCTCCGTAGCTCGGCTTACAGGCGGTGCTGTTCTTTCAGGAAGCGTGCCCGTTGTGTCACGCATTCGTCACACCCCATTCTAACGAGACCTCGAACCTAAAGCGGAAATATCGAGAGAGTGGTTGCCGCCAGTGACGCCACGCGATATCAAGGGCCAAACGAAGATGCCAACCTCCGAGGTCTGGATTCTGCTCATAACGAGGTCGATGGGCCTGACGGTGTTAGTGCACCCACACCCACCCATAGCTGATAAACTCTTAAAACAACGGCTGTCGTTGTCAACGATGAAGGATCTCGCTTGCAGCCACTCTTTTTCTCATTGATCATCGTTATCATCGAATATACAAGGAGGGGACGTCACGCACCGGTGAACTTTCGGGCCTCCAAAGAATAACCAAAAGAAAGCATAAATATCGGATATCCATATCGTTGAAATTATCAGCTAGGAATATGGAGTTCTCGGTGCTTGTCCTCAGGAGCTGTGGTTGCATTCTTGCCGTGGAAAAGAAGCAAAATACTACACCGGATAGAGCCATAGAGTTTCCTGACACCCCTCATGGCTGGTCTGACACCGCTCAAAAGGGAACAGAATTGAGACATCGTGACTTATAATACCATTGGGTGGAATGCATTGGCGTGTAGCTCGTCTATGTGAGACCATTCCACGCAGCCTCATGCATTGCTCCCGTGTGGTCTACTTTTCGGATTTTGGTCCTCCAGAAGCGAAGCCTCCGGGCGACATTGACCTCGTGGGCTTAGCGTCGTCACAGGGGCTTCCCCTGTTCTCGTCGACACCATAACGGAAGCTAAGGTGTGGAGTCAGCGGGGGTAGAAACGGGAGACTAATGGTTGAGACATTTACTTAGCTGGCATGTGTGACTTTCGAGGAGACCGACTCAGTGACGGAGGACAAGTGAGATCTCAACTTGTGGTGTCGTAGCAATTTAAGAACTCAAGACATAGTATCTGGAATGCTACAAACTTCTAACCGATATCAGTTCAGCGGTAATGTCTATCCCTCAAAATCTTTTCCCTTAGAAATGAAGCCGTTGCCTAATTACAACAAAGTAGTATTTTCGGTTTCTTGATGCTAAACCTGCGGGGTAAGTTGATACTTCGTGGCGCAATAATCTGGCAATTCTTCTCGAGGTATCACGCATCATGCCACGGACGCCAGGTGCCCAATTCTTAACCCTTCCGGATGCTACCCCAATTCAGCCCCAACCTCTCGGATTCTCCGCTTTTGTCGATCAGCAAGACTCCCCGCAAAGAATGGGGCATGCCAAATGTCGATAAAGATACGGAACGCTTCAGTTGTCACGCCTGGCACGCCTCTTAGCTGAAGACTTGGCCTTGGGCGCACCCGCATAGAGGACGTGAGGATCAGATCAGCCAGCCATGAAGCGCCGTGTAAGAAGATGGATCAACCAAATGATGAAAGTGGGAGGATCATATGCTTCCCAAGGCCGAAAGCGTCTTTGAGAGGTTCAATTGCCTATTGGGCAACCGCTGTATCCGTCAGGGCAGATATGATGGTAGCCCATCTTTGATTGCATTGGTATACGCTACTCTTCCACGTCACTGGAAGAAAGCGACCCATGGTTCGTGGGCGAAGTGAAGTATCGTTCCTGCTCCCACAATCCAGTCACAAACGAAGACAACACAGCCTGTTGTTCTCTTGTGACGCGTCCGAAGAACAAATGACGTCGTAACTTGTGTATGAACACCTCGAGTTTAACTCGAAACAACCCCATAACTTCTTCCCGGTTGTGATATCAGTCTTGGGGAAACATTACAATTTGACGCTACATCCCGTCTGCAGGTATAACAACAGTAGAACATCAACGGCCGCAGGGAAGGGTACTAGTGTTATTGGGAGGAACTTGTGGTGTCAACCGATGTGTCTATATAGGACTGACCAAGTAGCCAGTACAACTTGATTGACATCACGGCCGCGTGGCAAAGCTTGTGGGCGTCGCGGGTGTGGATCCTGCTGTTTGCAGACAACAAGCTAACAGACCCGTGGATGCCCAACAATGGCCCAACCAAACTCGACAGAAATGAGTATCGTGTGGCCCAACCATATTCAGCGGGCTTTCAGAATCTGGTGTTATGGGAGGCCTGATTATGGTTCTGCAATAGCGATCCATGAACAATAACACCTGTCACACCATGACCTTTGGACAGCAAGGATACTCTAGTAGCTGGCAAAAGTAGACGCCATGAATGTCGTACGGTTAGAACAAGACGACAAAGAACAATGTTAACTAATTCAGTATTGCAGTTGCAAGTTCCTTGATGCTTTACTAATGGTGACGCAACGTTTGTTATCGTCGCGGGCTTTTCTGCGGCATCAACTCCTGCTGCAACAACCTAAATTAAGAATCCATAGTAACGGTTTTAGACTATCTTTAGGGTCTCTCATTACACGTCATAGATAGATATACGGTGTATGGCCTATGCTTGTACTCGGAATAATCACCACTCCCTTTACACGTGGGCTGAAGATAGATAGTTACCCATAAGCAAACGGTAAGTGTTGCAATAACGAGCCGT
>JAIMZG010000722.1:0-27010 GCA_020466075.1 Colletotrichum coccodes
ATTCTAGTTAGAATTTTAAATAGAATATTAATAGCTTTAGATTTATTATTTTAGTAATCTCTATATTATTTAGTTCTTTAAACATAGTAGAGTTAATACTATTATCTATATTATACTAAGAATTAAACTAAGCTAGGTAGGTTCCCTTTTAGATACTAAGAATATATTAAGAGATAAATTCTAAAATAACTTTAAAAGCTTACTAGAAGTCCTTAATTTCTAGTCTTAACTTATTCTTTTATTCTATCTAGTATTTAAGGGATGTATTTTTAAATATATTAGTTATATAAAGCTTAGTAAGCTCTTGACTTAACTTAGTAGTTATAGTAGTTCTTTACTTCTTAAACTTTAGCTTAGCTTAAAATATATTAGTAATTTAATTCTAGACTTTTATAGTATTAAAATTAGTAAAGTACTACTTATTAGCCTTCTTCTTGTCTCTTATACTAGAGCTAATAGAATAGCCTAAAAATAATTATTATAAATAGTTATTATAATCCTAGTATAGTACTTACCTTAAGAGTATAGTAGTAATAATATTCTAAAGCTATAAGACTTATTACTACTTTTTCTTTAATTAATTAATATTATACTTCTCTTACTACTCTTTTAATTTAATTATTAAAATAAATCTCTTTTTACTTTTTAGCTTTAAGTATTAAAATAAATAAGAAAGAAAAAATAAATATAATAGTATCTTTAGAGTCCAGAAAAATTAGCTAAAAGTATATAGACTAGGTTATATAATGTTTTTCTTAAAATTACTTTAGGAAAAAGTACTTTACTTTATAAAAAAGGAAAAAAGTAGTAGTTTTACTACTATTTTAGTCCTTACTTTACTTCTTTTCTTTTACTTTTCTAATTTACTTACTAATAAGCCCTTAATTTTAAAATTATACTACTATTAACTTTAACTAGTAAGTTAATAATTTTTTATTCTTCTAAATTAAAATTATATTTTATTACTATTTAGTACTTAAAAAGTATACTTATTATGTTTTTAAGGCTAGTAAAAAGAAGTCTAAGAGTAGTAAGGGACAAAGAGTCTAGTACTATAAGCCTAGCTATAAGTTTAGTTATTATATTTAATTATTATAAATCTAATATTCTATAAATAAAGCTCTTTAAGAGATTTAAGACTTTTAGAGCTATACTAACCTCCTAATCTTAAAGCTTTTATTCTAGTAAGTTATTTATAAAGTTATATAAGAGTATAATGTATATATAAAGATTTAAGCTTAGGTACTTATAGCTTTATAAGAGGCTATAGAGAATATACTTACTTTAGTTTTTAAAAGTAAGTAATACTACTTATTACTAGTAAACTTAGCTTATATTTTTTAATAACTAATCTAGTTACTATATATAGTAAGTAAGTTATAATTATTAAAGTAAATATAAATCTTATAAAAAGTATTTATATAATTAGAAATAGTCTTAAATCTACCTAAAAAGCTAATTATTATAATTATAAGTTATATTCTAGTATTTATAATAATCTATTTATAATAACTTTTATTTTTTAGACTATTAAGTCTAGAATACTACTTATAAATCTACTTAATATTAGAATATTATAGTTAGTACTATTAGCTACTAGCTTTATAGAATAGTTATTTATCCTCTTTAGTAAACTTATTATTAGATAATATAATATATTAATGAGTTATAGAATATTAGTAGTTAGATTATACTTACTTTAGAATTTAGTTTGAGTATTTTTATTAAGGAATTCATGCTCTACTACCTCATACTGTCCTATTTCCCTTGTAGGTAATAGTGATTTTGGTCATGATGATACTAAAGTTGTATTGACCTAAGAACCTAAATACCTATAAGTATGGGTATGGAAATACTTATACCTATTTTAATCTCTACCCATTTATACCCATAACCTACATACTTATTTTATAAGTACACCTACGTACTCAACCTATATTTGTGGGTACCCATGGGTCCCCATGGGTCGGGTATTTTTAAGCCTAGCTCGGCCCCGGTGATGACAGGGTTGCAACGGTGCGTTGTGTTCTGGCCCGAGTGGCGCCGCGCAGCAAAGCCGGGCCAGTTGTTTAAAGGTCTCGGTGATAAGTGAAAAACGTAGACTTGACCATCACGGAAAGCAAAAAGATGGTACAGAAGCTGTTGGTGGTCTATTCGGTAGTTTTCCTCTCTGTTACATGAGTTACGGACGAGTGACGTCAGCTCTCTCCAAGGTATATCATCACTATGTGGTTTAGATGAGACTGAATTACCCGCCACCTTAAACTCGTGCAGACCGGGGTAAGCGGGGTGAGGAGAGTGAGTGACACTCCTACGGCAAACGGCAATGCAGACCGTATGTGTGGTTGGGTCGAAGATACTTAGCAATTAACTGGTGTGCTGTTTCCGGCTTTACGTGTAGTTTATACTTATCCTCTAATACATCTATATTGAGGATCCATACTTCTTCGAAGCGTGCACTATTTCATCTTTTTTCTCTTTGTGTGGGACTATTGCTGAGAAACATTCATACGATCTATTACCAAATTACTTTCGACAAACTGGAGAGCCAATTCTCTTAAGCCCCATAGACCGTACCAAGCCCTCGAAGACCTCGTTGTTGCTTCTGGGCTGGTGACATGCCGGATCGACAGTGCTTTGGGGCGTTGAACCACAGTGTCATGCTCATGTTCGATTTCCACAAATATGCGCCTGTAGAGAGAGAAGATGTGGGTGTAATAGGACCGGTCAGCGGCTCGAAAAACAGAATGAACTTGTCGGTGATCTCGACGATGGCACTGTAGCTTGATAAGGCTGCAGTTATCCCTGGTCAACCTGCCTTGCCAAAAGTTTGAAAAGGAGCAAGACCTGAGAAGAAACAGACCACGCTAGGCTATATGATGGTTGCAATTCTAGAAGCTATGACTTACAGTTCGCATTATAACGAAAGACAAGGATAAAGTTAAACTGCCTGCCTCATTCTAGACTTCCCCGTGAATTTATGATCGATCCTTCAACTTGGACCCAAATACGATACCAGATGTGTCAAAAATGCGGATGACGATGGTAATTCCCACGTGTAAGGAAACGTCTAGTTCTGGCTGCCATCTCAGGGGTGGCATATATGTATAATATGGTCTCGTATTCTATTTAATGCAAGAGTTTCCAAGTATTTCTAGCGAATAGATTATGAACTATTATCTGTCAACTCTTAATTATCCATCGGCCATTGCGACCTCACATCTTTTGCTTTGTTGAGTATACGATGGATCGCCGTAGACTCTGACTCACAGGATCAATTCAGCAAGCCAGCAAAACTCCATAGTACTGTTCTCGAGTATCAAACCTCGGATATTTGTTGGCAGAAAATTTCGCTGCCGGATTTATTGGCCGTAAGTTCAGGATACTCTCATATTCGGTTCTCGGCATATATAAAAGTTCAAGACTACTGCCGGCTTGTGATCGCTTCATTGGCATACCAAAACCAAGTTGCCAGCATATACAATTTTACCTCTGCAAAAAACAAATTGTTCAGACCATTACTTGGCTGCAAGAAAACCCTTCGTCCCGTGGTGATGGTAGCATGAAGAAGCCCTGATCTTGAGTGGGAGTGCGCCTCGGTCCACCAGTCCCCTTTCCGCCAGTGAGGAAATCACAAACACCCTGTTACCGATGATTATAGAGCTTACTGCACTCGGGAATACGAGATCGACACAATCAGCATGCGACTGTGCTTGTTACCTGATTCAAGGTCAATTACTAACGGACCACACCAAAGCCGGAGCCATCTCCGACTTAAAGCGTTTCTGAGGGACTATGATTGTATGCAAGCTCTTTTGTCAATGATGTCGATACACATAAGAGCTTTCACGATTAAGAGCTTACAGCAGGGCATGTAAGAAGAGGGTTGAAAGCAGCTTGTTGTGAGCTAAAAGACTGTTGCTGACTAGGGCGCGTATATATAGTTGTCAGGGAATCTCAGTCACCTTGCAAGGCCATGCTCTTATCATTACTTGGTCCAGACGAGACACGGGAATGAAATGAAATGATTGGTTCAATGCATTGGCACTTGGGATGGATAGTTCCCAGCTTTTGAAAATGAAAGAAACTAAGGAATTATGGCTGCGGCTTTTTGAGCTTTTTGCCACCCAAAGGTATGTGGACAATGCAGCGAGTCGAAAGACTATCTTAGATGAAAGGAAACGTGTTCAAGCAACAGATACCATAGTAACGGCCATAAAATCTGTGTGGTCAAAGGGAAGTTCAATCGCTTTCCAAGTTGGGCAAGCGTAGTTGTATTTAAGCTGGGCAAATACCGGCAAATATATCGGAATATAGAGTATGTACTCAGCTCACGCACGCTTTGAATGAAGGCAAGCCCCGCATGACGGCCGAACACACAGACGAGCGTGCACGAGATCGAGGGTCTGATCCAAATTCTTCTCGAAGCTAAACGCCGTGCTGGCACTGCGCTTACTCGCGGAAGATGCTTTCGTTTCTTCTGAGTCTGTACAACTGGGATCATGAAGATTTCCAGCTGCCGAGTGTTGTCCGCTGGGATGACAGAAACAGGACTGGCAGTGGTGCTGCGATAAAGGTAAAAGAGCCTTACTGGCCATCCTTGGTTCACGTCTCTCAGGACGGTGTTGAGGAGGAAACAACAGAGATGTTCCACGCTATGGCCTATGCTGCAAGCGTTACAGCGATCCATCCCCCGCATCATATCAAATGCAAATGTTTCCTCGTGTATGTTCGGATTTCGCCTCTTCGTAATCGTCGCGAACCCCGACGGCACGGTACTGACTCATGGAGCTACCCTGTCCTAGACATCACATCAATGCCGATCCCCTTCGTACTCTACCATCATAAAATAGGCATGGGTCCGTAATGAGGCCAAGGTGCGCTTGTTGGAGTGGAAGATCAGATGAGCCTTGTCCAGTTAGTGGTCCATGGGCGTCTATCGTATTCGCTCGAAGAAGTCTTTTCCTACAAACACAAGGTCAAATTAGCTTGTTCATTTGAGGTGAAATAAAGTTCGTACACTTGCCGGTCCAACACTACAGGCGTGGAAGCAGAAAATGCCCAGAATTTCCATCACATTTTTGTAAACGATGGCCACACTATCAAGTAGGCGACCGCGGCTGTTATCTCTCCTCAGTTGACAAAGACCTACACGGACCGACTCATGCGGCTTACTTTGAACAAAAAATACCCCGCACAGGAGGAGGCGTCAGAATGGTACACTTGGTTCTGGGAGGACAGTGAGGTAGATGAGAATGAAATCACCGCGGATTATTTTTGATTTGTATGTAGTGAAGTTATCACTTGAGCTAGAACATTTGCCCTTCCAGTACCCCTTACTCGTCCAAGTCTTCAATACTAGGGGCTTCTCTTTCCCGGAATCGACAATACCACATGAGCTGCTCCGGAGCTGTATTGAAGAGTCCACAGTCATCCGCAGCCATGGCCATGTACCTCCAAGTCCACGGTTCAATCTCCTGACCAGGCTGGTTTCTTCGACATAGTACTCTGTAAAAGCTACTGTCCATGCTATCTTCAGGCCCCTATTCAGCAGCACACTCACATGGAACATTGATACATCGATTCATGTTCTCAGGTATCTTGGCTGAAGCATCGATCATCTCAGCTGCGCGAGGTCCTAAGCCAGGGCTGGTCCAGAACATAGTCTGTTACCTCAACTCGTCACCTCCTAGCCCTGAGCCAGTTAAAGCACTCACCTGCTCGGCGAGAAGACGAAGCTCAGGAGGAACCATAATAGTATCTTGAATTTCTTCGAGACATTTTCCTTTGAGAGCTTCCTCTAGATGGGAAAAGTAACCCTCTCGATGAGAAGTGTCCTCGTCGCTGGTTGGAAGAGGTCCACCACAGCCATCGAGGTCGCGAAGCGAGCCAAGTTCATCGTAATGCTCGCAGATGGCGACCAAAGACACTTCGGAAACAGCCCAACTTTTGGTCTTCGATGTCGTCTTCCCAATCTACTGGGTCTGACTCAGACTGGGCGAGGAACTGCACTGGAAGAATCAGAAGTGATATGGCTTCTCAGGCATCACCCTAGTTTCAATGTACCGGAAACCCCGAGAACACGGCGGTTGTGTTCCGCTATGTGCTATCGATACGCACCAACTGCAGCTTTGACCCATCGGGAGTTTAGTACATGCCCGCAACCTAGTATAGACGAACTGGCGTGAATAATCAAGCCTAGGGGCCTTCCGGGAACATGTAGGGAGGATTGGTTGGGGTTGATGTGGGAGGATTGAGGGCAGGGCGAGAACTGTCGGGCGACAGTACGGCAGGCATTGATTGAAGGCATGTGGGCTCAATTGAATACAGTAGGAAAGATATGCCAAAATTGGAAACTCGACTGCAAGCACTAATCCAAAGAGGGCTCTGTAGACCGAACAAATACCTGTCTCATTTAATGAGGACCTAGTCATGGGCTGATGCATGACTCGGTACCCAATGCCCAGGATCATGCCAGGTATCTATCTGACAGAGCCCGTTTAAGCTCATTCTGTTACTCGTGGTTTGTGGTCGGCGATTCAGAATCAACCAGGTTACAGGGATCTTCCAGTTGTAAAAACCGAACACAGCGTCATCTGTAAAGGCTAGGGAAGCTAGTAAGGCTTCTGCGTTGTGAAGAAGTACAGGATGTTACCAGGTCGCGGTCCTAAAACTGTTCACCAAGTCAAAAAGCGCAGCATATTCCCGATAAAAGTCAGCCCGTCCTTGATAATCAGTCCTGAGGGAGATAATCCTTGACCAGTAAGCGCTTGCGAAGTGGAATGTCAAGACAAGTGAGAAAACTGTTTAAAAAACTAGGCAGAAGGTGGTGAGAATGATTAAATTACTTAATGCTATACTTGAAAAAGCGCGAATCACTACGGACTTTCCCTGCATATCGAACTTGCAAGTGAGCATATGTTTAGAGCCGCGATCTAATTCTCCGCAAATAACGGTCGGCCTAATCCAAATTACCGGGGGTCAGCCGGACTCTGGGTCACCATAGGAACTTAAAGGCTTACCTCTGCAATAGCATCTGTGCCTTGCGCCCATTTCAAGAATGGAGCTGACCCGAACTCCGCGTTCATGTCGGGTTTAGTGTTCTTGAGAGATTTGATCTGCCACTGGTCGGATCCTGGCTTCAGGTTCTTAAACGGGTTGGTGAATAAGTCCGTGTTGTGACGCGCCCAAGCCTTGATGCGCTCGCATCTAGCCTTTCTTATGTTTTCCCAGTCGGAAACCATTATTCCAATTTGTGCCGTTGGATTAGGCGCTTGGGAGATGAGGTACTCCAGGACGCCAATGTCTTCGACGATTAGCGAAAAGCCCTGGGCGGCGCTGGGCTGCATTGCATGCTGCAGTTGAAGAATATCAGTTGTGGAAGCAGAACAGGCCCTGACACTGACACTTACAGCAGAATCTCCAAGCAGTATGATCCTCCTTTCTTCACTGGCCCAGCGAGGCAAGTCAGGAAGTTCAGCGAGCCTCCATCTATCGCATGACTTGGCCACTTCGAGCACCTTGCACAGCTCAGGACAAGCCCCCTTGAACATTTTGCGAACGTATTCAATGTCTCCTTTCGTATCCCAGAGTCCTTATTGATCGGTGTCGCCCTTGATTCCAAAGAGGCCTGCATACGATCCAAGCGTGCTGTTATATCTGCTCGTGACCTGTAAGACACCATCGTCGCCCATGTATACGTTGAGATACGATTGGTCCATCAGGGGCTCTAAACCAGGGTTAGACTCCATTTGCTCCTTCGTGAGTTGGATGCTGTAAAGTGTCATGTCGGTGACAATCGGGTTGATCGGCTGGCCTGTCTTGCGGAGAATCTGTTCCCTAATAACGGACCGGATCCCATCCGCCGCTAGTATGATGTCCGATTTCAATCGAGTTCCATCTTGAAGGGTGACGTAGGCTCCATGGGCATCATCCTCGACTCTGTTGACGGTAGCGTTGAATGTAACAATGGCTCCTGCGTCTCTGGCTTTACGATAGAAGAGGTCGATCATAATGTCTCTGTTGGTGCCCCAGTCTGGATAGTCAGAGATGTCGGTGGCAATGGCTCGCACTGCAACTTCTCTCGTTGTCAACTTTCGGAGAACGTTGGCGGGCGTGTCGGAGACGAGGTGTTAGAAGTCTCTGGCGAGCCCCAGCCGTGCAAGATCTTGGTGGCACCTGGTCGGATGTTGATAGCGCCGGCGGCGGGAGTAGGGTCCGCACGCTGCTCCAGAACTTGCACTTGATGCCTTTTCGCGCGAAGCCAAGAGCGGCGCAGAGACCGCCTAGGCCTGCTCCGACGATGATTATTTTCATACTGGAACAAGGGTTGAAAGCTGTACAGATTATCTGGATTTGAGAAAAGTCCGCTCGACTGGATAGATAGGTTTCCGAATCGCGAAAGGCCGGATGATATCGACAGATGGCTTAACCCACAGCTATGTTTTTATCAATGGCATAGTAAGAGCTCTTGTACTCCTGGAAACACTCATGTTGTTTGCAGGGTCTTTGCGTCCTTTCCTACAAAGAGTGGCGCGGATGTCGCGGGGTGGAAGCCAAGGCCGGCTGTGTCCATGTGTAGGTTACAGTTCGTCGCATCTGACCCAGTTCGCTTAACGACAACGAATGAGAATGAATGAGGCACTGCATAGTACGCCGTAGCTCTTGTTGGGGTTTCCAACATTCGTAATAACTTCGTCGAGAGTTTGCTGGGATGTTCACGCTTACATGTGGACTCAATAGGCAGATACCGCCAGCCATTGAGTTCATGATGCTGTACCCGAGGTCGAAGTACACTACAACGTTGGGCCTTATCACCGGGCGTTCCTTCCCTAGTGGGCCAACGAGGGATTTTGGGCCCGTAGGACTGAGCTGGTTGAAAGGCGGTAGCTGGAGCTCTGACTCGGAGGAACATGACATGTGTTGGTAGCGACCTCGACCATGTCGTCACGTCGGGAGGCATAGATAGTAAGCCCATGTACCGGCTACTGCTTGGCAGGCATTTCTCCGCGATCTGAGCTTGATCTCCAAGTTGCAGTTGTTCCGGTTGTTGTGGTAGCGGGGACCCTTTCTCAGATGCAGTACTCGCTGGAGGATACATAGCTGGCAGTTCTGTTACCATCACTTGATGCTGTATCATTTGGTCCATTCCACGGCACTTTGTGGTTCGGTCTATAGGTATACTGCTCATGGATTCCAGATACTTAAAAAAACAGCTTACAAACCAAGCAGACCCTCCTACTCGTAGTCTAGGATAGATAATCGCATGACTAGGAAACAAAACAAGAAATGGAAGGTTTGGAGTGCAATCCTTGGCTTCCATTTACGTATTGTCAGGTGCATACGTCGAGCACTACTTACACGGTGCACACGTTGAGCTATACCCACTAAGGACCAGGGTGCTTCAAATCAAGCCTTGGCAAAAGGAAAACTTGAAAGATAATGTTGAATAAGGGAGTTGCGCGAAAAAGGGAAAAATGTGGATTTCAGCGTTATCCGTACAATCATACAATATACTTGTCTCCGCTCACGCAGCTATTGCGCCACTAACTCTACTTACATTGCCTCTAGTACATTTACAGCGCTACAGAGCCTACTGCTCCTAGTGTATGTGCCATTCTTTGTCTTTTCAGTTATCAACAAGTATTTTAGGCTCGTGCAGACGAGAGGCAAAGTGTGAGAGCACTATTAATCGTATGTATTAATCCATAATTAATAGATCCATTAAACTCAAGTGGAGGTTTTTCCCTCTTACCCTTTGAAAGCGTGGCTAGTTTTTGAGACCCAAGAAGTCATAAGGGGCTGAGGAAAGACCCAAGTACTAAACGGGCCTAGTATGCTCTTAGAACCTTGTGGCAGGCAGTCAACCAACTTACCGTCGAGTTTCTGTCCGATTTGAGTCACTTTGGGTGGGCAAAGTAAGAGTCTATTGTAAGAGGCGGCCAATTATTGAGTCAGTTATGTCATTTTATATCGAGTCATCCAGCTGAACCCCGTTTACTTCGAATAGAGGAACTTTTACAAGTTAGTCACCAAGAAACTTGAGAAGCTCTTCCAATCTTCGTTTGACTTTGAGCCGTTGACTGGGTAGAAAACATGGTGGATTTCTGCAAGCTAATTGTTTGCTGCAAACAGAACGATGAGCATGACGGGCTGAGGAAAGTAAGTTGATCGAGAAAACAAAATCTGTCAAAGTTCAAACGGGGAAACAGCATGATCTAAACAGATTGTGAAACAAGCGTCATGGAGCTGCTGCGATGCAAGGTATAGAAGAATTGACCGAGGTAACGCCTCTTCATCTGGTGCGTCAAAGATCCGCATAGCACCCCTGGCGTACTCCTCATCAATGCAGTGCACTGATCTTCGGGTACATATATGGGAAGACAACTTATCTACATCTTTGAGTAGCAAAATCATTCGGCTATCTCTTCGACTTGACGAGAGATTAATCATCGCACAGTATTCACCGAACAAGGTTATTATTACAGGCAGTCTGGTATATTTACAATTAGCTTTGAATGGGCATAGCGGTTGGTAATGAGACTAGGTCTGTCAGCAGCCACCTGTGTGAAGATCAGATGTTCTCCAAACTCCAGATCTCGATTCAGTAAGGGAATAGACCGTCATTGACAGGCGAATACGAACCAAAATATTTGGGCAGGCTATAACGCAAATCCTGCATGACAGCCATTGGTTTTCTCTCACGACAGGCGTCATTTTGGGAATGGTATGATTTGATCAAAGAGATTCGAAGTGAATCACTGTCGATGATCTTAGCTGCTCCTTGAGAATGATACCAGCAACCGGAGACGGTTCTCTAGCTACCCCTGCTTCGGGTTCAGTCTCGTGCGGAGCGTCTCGCTGCACCTTTTGATGTATCGGATTTCAGGATCCATATGGTCCTTGCGATTACGTCCAGTACTGATTTACCCAGACACAATATTTAATAGAATGCAAAGGAGTCGCGGGTTCTCTAACTCTTACCCTGCCTGCGGCCGACTCACAAATTTTGGCCACTATTTGGAAGTTTTAGTGATGAGAAAGTCAGTTTTCTTTCAAGGCAGTTATTTCTGTGGTATATTGCTTATTGGCATACTACTTCTATGTGACGACAAAAGTGGAACCACAATTGCGTTGCAGCAATTGCGCCTTAAGTACGACATTCTACATGCCAGAGGACCTACAGCTTATGTCAGAGCTGCAAATCTGAGAGGTACGTTTCATAGATTTCAACGTCCGTCACTCTACTCCATCCAATTAAGGGCAAGTGGAACCCGAATGGCAATGCTTCTCACATTGGCGACGCATTTCCTTTCCACCAAGTCCCCCAAAGCTGTGTCAGACAGTTAGTACTGATTGTTACGCAACGGATTTACAGCAACTTTTGTACTGCAGTTAGGCTGTAACTGGGGCTACACTTGGGCTGTAGCCAGGCCACCTCCAGGCCTGTAAGAACTACCGGAATAGCTGTTTCGGGACTCCTCAAAATCGACCGTGTAAGGTAGAAAACGTACTATATACATCCTAGCTGCAGACTAAATGCTAGGATTTACAGGGTTTGCCACGGCTCGAACTACTAAGAATAATTAGGCGTCTTTGTTTGATAATAATGTTCTATGGTATGTCGGATGCGTATTGAAGAAAGAAAAATATCGTAGTCGTAGTCGAGAAATTAGCTGCGACGGGTCGTGGTCAGGAATAGATGCAGTAATGCCATACTAGGTCGGGGAATGGACAATGACTGAACCCTGGTCCCTCGACCTCTAGTCAAGCAAAGAGGCCACTTCTTGGCCTTCTCCACCACGTTAGACAGTTCTCTGAAGCCTAGGTGCAAGTTCCCCAGCCTAATACACGCCTATCGCCCCATGTCCTGCTTGTCTTACTGACTTGCCTATTAAGTGCATCAATACTAATGGCCATTATAAGTATTGCAAATTTTGCTAATTATAGGTTATGAACCACGATTGGTACCTTTAATCTCTCCTGTACCTAGTGAGGCTGTAACAGAACATACTCATAGTTCTTTCACTCCAAAATAGTACTACTAACTCCTTTTCTGTCCTATAACTACCTGTTCGCCCACGCGTATTCTGTTGCTAGGCTCCACTAGGCCCTTTTTTCATTTGGATTGTAACACCGGCGAACTACTGCTCAGTCGGAACATGAAGGTAGCTAGTCTTGTCTCGGTAAGAAATACAATATGGTGTAGTTAAAGGGTCGTCAAGAGCGGAGAACTCCCTGCCATACGGACTTCAAGCTCGTGTATTGACGTTGAAGCTAGCAACTTTCCAACTGGATAACGAGCATTCACTGTCTCTGATCTTGAATTGCATTGGATCATTTCTTTCGCTTACGAAAACTCGGCTTTTATTGCCTTTCTTTGGGTAGATGTTGATCGATACCAGTCACAAAATCACAGTGCGGAGAACCACTCTTGACCCAATCGGCCTGGCACAAGCCGTTCTCTCAGTGCTCAAAGCTAACATGGTGAAATTTCGGAATCTGAACCACGGCGGTGAAGCAAGGCAGACATGGGGTTGCGGTGGTCTTCGGCCTTGGCAGCCTTCGGGAGTGTTGGCCGTCCTTGGACAATTCGGCACATGGACGTTACAGTTTGAATTCCCCGCGGGTTATGGAGCTCTAGCAGGCTATTTGCGGGGGCGGGGAGAGCGGTAACTCCAGTAGCTCGACGCAAGGTGGCCCACTCTTGCGAGGTTGGTGCCGGGAAAGCTCCCCCACGCTATCCAAATGGGGTAAATCTCGCCGGTCGGAGCCCAACAAAACCAATCGGGAGCCTTTGATATGGCGTGAAGCAAGACAACCCGAAGGCACTTGTCGTCCGATATAAATATCACGGCGGGAAGCTCACCGAACTGCTGGGGTGTCCAATTGAATACTATCCTGCGTCCTCTGCCTCTTCTCTAAGCTCCCGGCCTCGACTCGATCCACGAGCCTGTTCTCAACGAATACCGCCTTCGGGATAACCCAGCCGCAGTCAAAATGGGCAAGCCAATCGTTCTCCAGCTCGGCGACGACATCAAATGGAACCGCGACCTCTACAAGGAGTTCACCTCCAAGTTTGAGATCCGTCGGTCGTACAGCATGCCCCGCGCCGAGTTCATTCAAGCACTCAAGGACAAGAAATTTGGCGATTTTTTCGCCATCTACCGCCCGTTCTGGAATACGGGAGGCGAGATGGGCAACTGGGACAAGGAGCTTATCTCGCTTCTGCCCTCGTCGTGCAAAGTTTACGCCAGCGCCGGAGCTGGATTCGACTGGGTCGACACAGAAACTCTCGCTAGCCGGGGTAAGCCACGCCAGAACTGACGAAGCCGTTCGACTTGTGCTTGGGGCGAATGAGCACGCGTGCTAATACAATGAATGATCCAGGAATCGTTTACTGCAACGCCGCCGCAGCGTGTACAGAATCAGTCGCCGACGGCGCCATCTGGCTTATCCTCTCCACATTCCGCCTCTTCTCGTGGTCCGCTGCCGCCGCCCGCTCAGGCGACCCCGACCAGTTCGTCGACGCCAACAAGAACCTCGGGGCCGTCTCCCGGAATCCCAACGGCTTCAGCCTGGGCATCATCGGCTTCGGCAAGATCGGCCGCCGCATCGCCGAGAAGGCGCACAAGTCCTTCGACATGAAGATCCTCTACAACGACGTCGTGCGTATGCCCGCCGAGCTCGAGAAGCCATCCAACGCGACTTTCTGCAAGGATATGAGCAACCTGCTGGCCACGGCCGACTGCGTCCTGGTAGCAACGCCTTTTTCGGGCAAGACGCTTCTGGACGCGTCTGCGATCAGCAAGATGAAGAAGGGGGCCAAGGTCATCAACATTGCGCGCGGGAAGCTTATCGAGGAAGAGCCCCTCGTCGCGGCATTGAAGAGTGGCCAGCTTTCGGCTGTGGGACTCGACGTTCACTACAACGAGCCCCACGTAAACAAGGAGCTGATCAAGATGAGGAACGTTGAGGTCCTCTCACACAACGCGGGTGCTTCGCTGGATGCGCACATGGGCTTCGAGAGGCTCGGTATGGAGAACATCATTTCTTTTGCCAAGACGGGCAAGGCCGTCACGCCTGTCAACGCCCACTTGATAAACAAGAGCCGCCTATGATTAGCAATAGCAGCGTGACTCATGAACGACGTGTATTTTTAGCGAAGGCAAATTGGGAGTTAGATATCGGAAAACTTGGATATGATGATACTTCATTTGAGAGTAAACTGTAGTTGCCGGATGCCTGAAAGTAACGAATTCGGCTTGACATTCATCTGAATGGCGACTCAAGCTTCTCCAGTACTAGATGCGGTCAACTGCCAATGAGGTACTTCGTCCAGTGGTTTTTGAAGCACGGATTTGCAACTTGTCCCGTCATCAGACAGAATTCATTCTACTAGCGCATACCTGCACATGTCGTGGTTTGCTCAGGGAACACCCTCATTGCATCTGAGCGCGCAATGGCCCACGCAAATGGCAAATTCGTCACAGCCCAGCTCACAGGACCCAAAGTCCAGAGTAATGGTACAAACGTATATGTCAGAGAAAACAAAGCACGCGGAAAGAACGAATCCAGCCGCACAGCTGGTAGGTATCGCTATAGCCCAAGGTTCTGCAAGCGGGTGGGATTGTCGGTACTGGGTCGTCTGGATCTTCAAGAATTTGGAACTGAGTGGAACCGGCGACGGCGAGGCTGACTAGCCCGCGACGAGAAAACATTGTTATACCCTTGGGTATAATGATGGCCTGAGGGATCATCAGGGATTTATTGATTAGCATGCCACCACTGGGTTACGTTCCAGTAGGATCGAGAAGTTCAGAGACCTTGGCGTATCAACACCACCTGTTTCGTCTTGCCCTACGAAATGGGAGCATCTAATGCCGTGACTAGAGGCAGATAATCGAGACGTATGGGCTTGAATATCATATGACCCAAACCTCGCAGGTCTCTGACACGTGTTCGCCTAAGGCGGTATCTCGGCCGACCAGTGAAGAATCTAGAACGGATAAGTCGAGATTTGGGTATTTCAACCACCACCTCCGTATCCGAGTATGTGGAACACTCTCTTATCACCGGCTCGCAGCCTGAGTCAACCCAAATCATGGCTCGGCCACGTTCACGGATCCGCGGAGGACTTATCACCCCGGCATTTTCAAGACGTTGGGTTTCTTCTGTGGGGTGGGGATCACACAGTTGTCAGCAAAGAGACGAGTCTCTCACCGATTTACCAATCGTGGTGCTGGTTGTGCACAAGACGAAACCGAGCGGCGCCGGGGCATGCGGCATCTAGCCAGATTCTCACTCGGCAGAGGCTTCTCACATTGAGCAGGCTTTGACTGAGCGCGTTGAGGTCCGATGTCATAGCGTGCCAGCGACCTCGGGCCTCTTCTAACAGCGTATATCGCCCATCTCGGATATTGAACGAAACACTCAAGCTGCTGATCTCGGTGACGATAAGCGAGTCTCGGGCGAAAAGGAAGTTGAATGCTGTTTCCACGCGGTGGAAAACAAAGCCCAAGTCCTCGTAGACAATGTCGCGACAATCCAGGTACCTGTTACCGCAGTTTAGCTAGGGTCCATCAAAGCAATACAGCGATGGTCCTGGGTAAGATTCACCAAAGTAAGGTACAAATTAGCGACCAAACAGATGCTGATTACTCACATCTTCGTACAAGAAACTAAAACAGCCAAGAAGGGTGTCCGCTTGCTGGTCGATCCTTCGGCCTCGGCCATGGCAACCTCCTCGCACCTCCGCGCCCAAGACTACGTGAACATCAAAAGTGGTATCTGTTCCATCTAGTGCCGTGCAAGTATTTCAACTCGCTCTGCCTTCACGCGGGAAGATTACACAAAAGTTTTATGGGACTTACTTCACATCTACCAACGGCATGCACATAAATGCAAACTCAACATGGTATCGTCATATAATCCTCTCCAAGGTAGCTCGAGTGAAGTATAAACAAACTACAACGCGGCAGACATAATAGATATGTTCTATCGACCTCTCTTTTCCTTTTGATGATATGGTCTAATCCTCGTCTGTACGCCATACCGAGATGATAAAGTGAAATGCAATATCTGAAAAACGAAAGGTCACTGTTTAAATCCAAAGGGCACATCTATACATCTTTTTCGTCCGCCTTTTCACTCAGTTTGTGGTGAGGAACTCTCATTCATCATTGGCCCCTTTATCGTTTCCGCTCCGATGCGTTCTCCCCGCCACAAACAGTATCCGGCTACTCAATCTCGATTCTTTGAGGCGTCATTCTTGATTATGGAGCCAGGGGCCGGCTTTTTGATCCAACGCTCTCACAGCCTCTCTGTCTCCTGTGTCCTAGTAAAGCCTACCTATCACAGCAGGCCTGAACATCATTCTCATTCACCTCCGGTGCCCCAACCAGTACATTCGAACTGTTGTCTCCTTATCTTTCAAGCCCTTATAGATGCAATCATTCTTCATTGCTTTCATTGTCTCCATTTACGTGATGTAACAAATCCTGGAGCATACACTTGACAGCGTTAGGCAGTACCACTAGACTCCATCCAAGCCACGAGCCTGTCATGCTCGCCTACAGTGGTGTCCATAAGCCAGCGAAGAATTTTTGAATCTGAAGAGAACAAATAGTAAATAGAATTTGGCCATGGGCAAATGAACGGTGATGTCCCTCATAAGTATCAGCTAATAGACTAACCGATAATTATTTCAGTAAGTAGTTAGCTAAGGACGATACTCACCCGAATCGCAACAAATCGGTCTTGAGGACGACCTTGCTTAGCATCAAACTCAGGCTACGGGTTCAAGAGAATAAGGTTGGTACTCAAGTGCACCAGGCTCAGCCGCTACTGCTACAAATAGCAGCAGGCCTGACACCGTTATTGTGGTGTACACTGTCTGTCAGTTTCGTTAAAGACGCCTTACAAAAGAGGTCCCTACACAACAAACCTCGCTCCCACCGACACAACACTCGCTCTGGCACCATGGCAACCTGGCACTATAATGTTGCTCCGAAGTATACTCTGTATCTCCCAAAACCGAAGAATTCGTTGGTCTGCCCTCCAAGTACGGATCCAGTCGTGTTCCACAGGCCATGGGAACTCTACGTCCCAATCCCACCCCACCTTATCTTCGCAACCGAACCCCCATCAACCAAGAAATCAGTCCCATTGACATATTTGCACCCGACCACAAACGCAATCGCATCGGCGACCTCCTCCGCCGTCCCGGCCCTCCTCAGCGGGTGCTTCCTCAACATCGCCCGGATTCCCTCCCCAGATTCACCTTCCAACTCCACCATCAACATATTCGTCTCTGTCATCCCCGGGCTGACGCAGTTCACCCGCACGCCCCTGTCCGCATACTCTTTCGACACGGCGGCGGCCTGGACTCGGAGAAAGTTGGCCTTCTTAGTGATGGGGTATGCCACGCCGCCGGCGCCACCGATGACGCTGTGCATTTCCTCGTTCTCGATCAGGCTGGCTAGCGGCGCAGAAGCCAGGTGCTTCTCGAGATCCAGGGAAAGGGGAGGGGCGATGTAGTGTGACATGTTTCCGACGCAAACGAGCGACAGCCGGTCGGCATGTCGATCTCCTTGCCAAACGTCTCTATAACGTTCGCCGTCCCGAGAATATTTACCGCCAGCATCGTTTCCGTCGATCCCATGCTCGGGCTGATGGCTGAGGTCAAGACCACCGCCTCGATGACGCTGCCGAGGGACGCGGCGGTCTTTGCGAGCCCCACAACGGACTCGTATGATGAGACGTCGACTTGCCTCGTTGTGACCCTGAGGCCCGCCTTCTTGAGCGACTCGGCCCCGGCGGAGATTGTGGAGGCGGAACGGCTGGCAAAGAGAACATGACGACCTGCTCCGAGCCGGCGCGCCGTTGCGAGGCCGATACCGCCGCCTCCGATTACGACGAGGATAGGAAGAGTTTCTAGTGCCATGAAAACAGTAGAATGCGCCGTTTTGGCGCACAGAGGTCAGCCGGCGAGTACAGCCCTCTCGTGCATACCATGGCCGGAGGCGCTATGGCCCCTTATATCTATAGCCTCCCTCGCTCGCATTCGTGTTGGGGCAGACAATCAAGGCATTTCAGAATCCGCTTAAGCTTTCGTGCCACAGACATCAAACGAGTTTACCGACGAGGTATGCACTTCTCAAATCGAACTTCAAACTCTCGGCGCATGAGAACCTATTCTACACGCTTCCGCTACTGTGTCCTATTGGGGAATCAGCAAGGTCTACTACGGCCTCACCATGTGTTGCATCGCAATAAGAAAACCAAAACCCGTTGGACGGTCATGGAAATGAGATTTTGTGCCAAGAGACGGGCTCATTCCGTGCCAAGTCGATCATCGGCCCCCCTCAGCTACTGAAGGGAGGCTGATATTTCCGGACCCACCCATTGAAAGCTCGACACGCTGCGATGTACATTGATGTCTCAGCAGCCATGGAAGATACAATGTAGTACGGTACAGGGTTGCTGTCCCTGAGATCATCCGTGCCTGGCGCTGAGAATGACCGGGCCAGGATTACTTTCCATGGATGAACAGCAAGCTCGACAACACCTGGCACTTGAGTCTCCGGGATTCTTGAGACCACACCGGGGAGTTTATGCTATAGAACGGTGTTCATAGCCGTTGTACCAGCCAGTCCTCTCACGGCCCTTCCACGGCACTCGTACTCGAGAAGGGAACGTTTACCTCCTGGGGTCCTCCGAAGCACAAGGCGGTTGTTTTGACCTGATTGTAAAGAGATGTATACGACCCGAATCCTATATCAGATCAATGATGAAATTATGCCCGCAAGCGAGGCTCTTGGGTACTGTAGGGTTCTTGTTCCCATTATGTGACCCCAGGTTTACTCAGCCAGTTATCACGTTGCCAGAACCAGAAGAAGAGTCAGCTCTGTCATCCGAACCATCTTCTCGTCGTTAATTAATATTCGAACTGCTCTGGGTCATAAACCGATGTGCAAATTTAGTGTCCTCTTCGTACTCTTTGAGGTCCAAGATCACGAGCCAGCAGTACTAGAGGCAACTTTGGAGTACAGCGCAGAGCAGCAAACGGCTATTAAAACCAGTAAAGTTGGCCGGTCTCTGCTTGTACTGACTACAACATCTAAAGTAACTAAACTTCCGTCACTGGCAATCATTTTATAAGGGGCATACCATAGTACACTTCCTGACAGGCAGTCCAAATCCTGCTTACCACAGTACACATTCTTCGCAAATAACATACGTGCACATCCCAGATCGAGCCTTGAGAATCAAAGGGTTAGAAAGAAAGTATGCTTTGTAGGACATGCTGTAATCGGAACAAGCGAAATCAGGCTGGGCTCGGGATGCACTAATCGACAAACGGTTTATGGTGGATTGTCGTTCGAGGGTTGCATGAGACCATTGATGTCGTGTTACTAGTCTTCGCAATAAGCCTCAACTTTAATGCCCTGGCAGATTTTGGCTTCTTCAATGGAGACAATCGAGTGACAGGCGTTACTGGCTGAACTTTTAGTCTCAGAGGATTCACCCTAAATGGCAACATACATGAATAAGCTGACTTCAAGAAGTATAATATTGTCAGATAACCCTTCCTAATCGCAGGCGTTCATCTACGTATACTCATCCATCAGTGCATCTCAAGTTGCATTCATCCCGCGTGTAACTTTTAAATTGTCTACAATCCAGGCGCCTTATTTTTGCGCGACCTCTGCAAAGGACGAAATCGATTGGTAAGACAATGAGACATCAGCATTAGGGTGGACAATTCCGAGTATGCTACCACTAGATACATGATGTGTCTTCAGTGCCTTCATTCGGGGTGAGTCATTGTATTTCCTAGTTCCTTTCCTCTATGGGGCGCTGTTGCCACAGGGTGCCTATTTAGCACTTGGTGACTTTTGGCCAGTGTGCTCAGTCCCCTCTATCCGCAGGTCGAACTGCAGCCAACGTGAGGGTGATCGTCTAGGCAAGTACACCTGAGCCCAGTCGATTGTCCTGACCCGCTTGTAACACTTGCTTTAAGTAACGGAGACCCGGAGCTTATAAATGGGGTTTAACGCTCCGCTTAGGCGTTTACTAGACAGACCACCATTATGGGCATTACGTGCTACATCCTGTCGAACCGTACTATGAGTATTGTTATGTGCTCTTATGGACCTAATTATGAAGCGATCACTCAAACTCTCACGCCCTTCCGCGCACCTTGAGTCGTGAAACCTCAAGGTGACTAACTAGTCAAGCCGTCGCAGAAGGGTCAAAGACCTTCTCAATTACGCCTGATCAGGGCTAATTGAGAAGCTCTTCAACTATTTTAATGGCCGGGCGTCAGTAGATTGCTCTTGTTTCTCACTGGAAGGCACAGCGCATGGGCGTGGGACATTGAATTTGAGAAGAAATATGTGGCATTGTCTGAATCTGAAGAAGAGTCAGCGTGTCCGATCTTGCCGATTGTGATGCCTCGAGCTCTCAAAGGCTGTGATCAGACCCAAAAACATCGAAACCGGCTGACTAGGGTAAATACGGATTAGCTTTTGGCGAGCTGGGTGTTGCGATACAGCGCTGTATCATGGTTGAGCCCAACCCCTGTTCAATGTATTCGTCCTATAGGTTTAAGCTACACTCTTGGGTATTATTTTGCATAGCTTTCTAGAACTAAGTATCTTCCTTGAAGGTCCTAGTACTACTAAATTGAGGCATGTTGGTATTATAATGTTTACAAAAGGAAACAGTCGTCTCGTCAAAGGTTAGATACAGGTTAAAAGCCACTTGGCTGCGCAGAGTGCAAAGTATAGGAGGAGTGAAAGATTTAGGGCAGCCGGTGCTGTTAAATAGAGTCTTTATAAACCTAAAAAGAAGCAGCTTCAAACAAATTCAGTGTAATGCCCGTAGATTACATCCAACTAACTTAGCTATACTATCATTAGCAGCAGTTATTTTACCTAGCAACTTACTATAGATGATAATTCTAAGTAGGTCGCATATAGAACGAGCGACAAACTGCACCACAATTGTTAAGTCTTTTGCTAATGTTGCTGGTTTTTGCTGGTGTTGCTGATAAAAAAAGTAACGATCTATTTCAGGTGTCGCAATTGTAACTCACGCCAAGGCCACAGTGTTCATCAGCCCCGAGCATAATCCATTTCTGGATCAAACAACTCAGTACCCATGCCAGTACTGTGTGTGAACCTGTAAACGTGCTATCAAGGGTGTGTCCGTGTGTTGAGAGAACAGAACGAGCTTAATTCAACCGGACGTCGTTTTTGCACACAGCTGTACCGTAAAATCAGTCTTTGAACTTGTCCCCCACGCACATGTCCATCGTGTTGCCACCGACGGCCATAATAGCCTCACCGACGCAGCGAGGCTTGGTAGTGTCGGAGACGTCACCCTCGAACAGCCAGGCGGCGCCTCTTTCTTGAGCCGAGTCTTCCGGTCTGCCGTTGTCGTACCAGGTGAACTTATGGTTCTTGACGGTGCCTCCGACGCAGGCCTCGATCTTCTCGAGAAGCTTCTCACCGTTGGGGCCGAGTTTGTCGTCGCGGAGGCCCGACCCACGGATGTAGACCGCTCTCTCGCCCTTGACTTGCATGTTCCAGAAGTAGCAAGTGTCCCAGGCCCAGTCCTTGTGCATGCGTTGGACCTCATCCGGGTGGAATGAGACCCCAGGACTGCGATAGACGGGGTCCTGGAACTCCATTGGTAGGGGCATGCGGGTGTCGCAGTCGGTGTAGACGAAAAGAACAGTGCCGTCCGGGATCATGCTATCGGGATCCGCAGCATTCTCGGTGTTCTTGACCAGCCAAAGCTGGGAGTTGCAGTAATTTGAGATGGTTCTGGGACCCCTATTTCTGTCGCAGGTGTGTCTTCCTGTTCGGCTCTTGTACCAGTCGGTTTCGGATATGCTGCCACTAGATAGACAGCACCACATTAGCAATCCATGTTATTTTCATAGCAGTATTGTTATGAAAGCACTTGCCAAACAACCTTCTTAACAGGAACGAAAGTGAAGTAGCCGCACTCTCCCTTCTCCAGTGTGACACTCCATGAACGCCCTGTTGTTCGACCCCACGTTTCGCTAAAGCTTCCAGAAACGCCAACCTTTAGCATCTTGCCCAACTTGGGACTGACATTAATAGACCAGCCTGAAGAAACCGAGTCAGACTTGGAAAGCGCGCAGCTGACTGGATGATGACACTCAGAATAAGGGAATGGCCTTTCTTGAGCCCACTCGAAGTAAGTCCCTTTTAGTGCAATTTTTGTGTTAGTTTGACTTCTTTGCAACGCACTAATTGGAGCATCAATGAAATATGGAAAGACTTGCGGGTCTGACAGAAGGCGCCACAAGACCAGTAGTGATTTTCTGAGTCTATTTTGTCCCAACCGTTACAAGTTCCACCCGCGGCAGTGCCGTTATGGAACAGTTGATTAGGGGCCGGACAGTCGCGCTCGAAGTACTGCCGGTACAGAACAGCCGGGTTGATATTGTCCTCGCAAGGTTTGAGCTTAGCATTGCGGTTTTTGAGCGGGTTGGTATCGAGCACGTTGCGATCCTCGGGACGAATCGTCCAGACAGGAGGGTTGCCGGGATCCCAGCCAAAGTCGACAGAGGTGGCCGGCTCGGTGCGGTTCTCCTCCTCAGCAGCAACGACACCAAGTATAAAGATGAAAACGAGCAAGAGCATTTCCATCCTGACTTTCTCTCCATGGGGTAAGTTGACATTAAGACCAATGGGCTACCATCTTTGCTATTAGACAAGGACGGTAGCTCTTCGCAGAGATGATTTAAGACGCGCAACACAGCAGTTGAAATCTGTACGGGGGAGAGGGTATACAACAAAAGACAAGCCGTTTCGTGCCTAGGGAGAGAGAATAGGTGATATTTACAAACCAGGAGAATAAAACAAGGTTGTGGGTGGGTGGGAAATAAGGCATGTTTGTGACGAGCTGAAAAGAAAAAAGTGGGTTGTGGAAGGGTGAGAGAGACGAAATGTTAAGCAAAGCGATCACTTGGGAACCTCTGAGCGTCAAACAAAAGAAAAGACCAGGGGGAAAGAATCATGTGTGGGAAGCCAGTTGCACCTTTCTCCAACGTTGAGGAATATTCTGTTTTCTGGCGATTTAGGAGCCAGGTAACGTAAGCCGACCTACCGAAAAACTCTTTTGCCCACGACATTCCAACACACTGCTTAAAATAATCCCATATTTATGTACAAATAGAAGGACCTCTTGAACAGTATCTGAGGCCAATAAAGCGTCTCGGGGGACCGCATCAGCGTAATATCTAAGCCATCTTAGCAAGTGACAACAACTTCGAGGTGACACCAGTGCATAATGCTTGTAGCACAAAACATTCGCCCTGCCTAAATCGTACAAAGACTGCTATAAACGCTCCAAGTCCATCATGAGACTCAAAGCCTCGGGCGCCTCTTCCTGGCAGCAGGGATTTGGAACAGCTGACCACGTGATGTTGGGATGGCAGAACGCGGAATCGGACAGCCAACCTTGTGCTGTCATTTTGCCAGCTCTTGCGCGATACACCATCTTGCAATTTGATGAGTTCGGCTAACTGTGACAGAAAACGCGCATTGTAAACGCCAAAGACCATGAATCGAGTCCTTCGCGTGTAACTGTTTTCGGGGTTCCACGATGCGGTCACACAGGCTTTGGGTTAGCACGGAAACACAGACGAACGACGTCTTCTTTCAAAACATGAGAATCGTCTTTCCCTCCCTCTCTCCAAGCATATCCACCGCTGAACAAAGCATCGCCATAGGCGCAAAACGAAACTCTCGACAGCTTCTCCACGATGACGGCCCGAGTCACCTTTGAAACCCAGAGTTGCACAAACACCCAGTGAGCATACGTCACCCTTACTTCTGTAGGGATTGCACAGATATTATACTAGAGCCGACAGGCGATGCTCCCCCGCGCGAAATGCTGTCATTGAAAGACAACGACACATCTAAACAGCAAACCATGAAATATCATGAATGTTTGTGTCACGTACGTATATTTGTACCACGTATACCTCAGCGTTGGTATCCCAGCAAAAAGACCATGTTGCAGGCCATTGGCTTGCTCTTCCCCATCTACTGTACATCTGCAGCGATCCCTCCACCAAGTGTAGACACAGCCTCTCATAATGCTGCTATGTACCTATTCATCCATTATTTTTTACAGTCATGAAGAAAACCGGGGCATCCGAGTAAGAAAGCGGGCCCCGTCATGTCGTAATCGGCGTCGAATCAATCCAAATCTTGCTATTCATATGTTTATAGGAATGCTCCGGGACGGCCGCCACCTGGCTGTGGCCGATGAGGAGGCGGCGTTGGCGCCTCAGACTCGAAGTCTGTGTCACGACCATCGCTGCCTCTCCGTGGTGGCGTCGTGATGCCCCGCCCATACCTCGAAGCTTGTGGCGGGCTCGGGCTCGAATCCACGGGTCTCATTTTATCGTCAATGTAGGGGTCGTCGTCCTCGTCGTCGTCGTAGCGTTGCAAAACAGGCATCGAGTGAGAGTCTCCTTTCACAAGGCCAAGTCGCTCCTCTTCGGTGGCGTTCTTAACTTGTGGGCTGGTGTAACCGCGCGAACCGAGACCGTATCGGCTAGTCGGTCGGAGCTGCGGCTGCTCCTCTTCGCGCTGGTGTGGCGCATCGGCATGATGCCTCTTGAACACGTTCGTGAAGGAGAATTGTCTCCTCGCCGAGTGAGGTGGCGGGGTGGGTGCTAAATGCGAGCTGGCGCCGCTGAAGGCGCTACCTCGCGACACAGCCCGTTGGTCATAAACACCGGCAGCGCCGGTATACTCTAAGTCGCCGTGATCGCCAGCTGGGAGGTTATACACATGTTCTCTGCTCTTGCCGTGGTACGGAGATTGGTCGTCGTCCGACTTGAGCGTGGACACAGCAATCTCCGTCAAAGGAACGGGATGCATGGGACTTTGTACCCTCGGGTCCTGGAACTGGGGTTGGTTGGGTGACAGCACACTCCGTGCTCGCTCGCGGATCGTACCAGCAATGCTCGAGAGCATGCCCGGAGAAGTGGGGCGGTCGTACTCGGCCATCTCTTCATCAGTCGGGAAGTGAGACATGCCCAAGGGCGGGTGAGCCTGAGGAGAACTCGGGGGAATAACCGTGGGCGTAGGGGGATGCCAGATTGAGATGGAGGATAAGGCGAGCGTATAGTTCCGCGGGTGCTTCGGCTTCCTACCGTCATGGTCCTGCGCCTCCTCAGTCCGTCCCATTCGTACATAGGCTGACCGTCTTCGCTGACTGGCTCCAAAGACTCCCTCAGCTTCTCCTCGTGCAGCCGCCTGAACTCCTCTTCTTCCATCTTCTGTCTGGCCGAGGACAAGCGGCGTACGATAGCAGCGGCTCCGCGGATGGCGTCGGCCTTGGGTTCGGTTTCGGGCTGCTCTTGTTCGGCAATGGTGTGGATCTGGTTAAGATCTCCGGCAAATACGGCAGTGTCTGGCACATCCTTGGCGGACTTTGACAGTTGTAAGAGCACGACACCAGCGCAAATGGTCAAGAAACCGTTGACCACAGTGACGATAGCGGTCGGGGTGCCCTTGAATCCCCTGAAGAGAACCGCCGAGGTAATGATGGTGGTACTAGTGAAGTAGACATAGTAAGTAGGCGTGACCAGGGCGGCATTGAAGAGGTTCAGTGCTTTCTGCGATGCGCGTCAGTGCCAGTCTTATGAGTCTCTAGGGCCGGGAACCCGGACACTCACGTTCAGGTAAATAATTTCCGTCAGCAGAGTAGCAATGACAAAAACCAACAGCACGTAAGTGAACCACTGGTTGAACTGGGCCTGCCCTCCAGCCTGAGCCACGATAGCGGCTCCCAGACCCTGCGTCGCCACGACGCTCAAGCCTCCGACCCAACTGCAGATGGAGATGTAGACCAGCATGTTCTTCTTACCCCATCTTGGGCCAGCATACCATGCAGTGATGCCGGCGCCGATGATGATGACACCAGCATAGGTCAGGAATGCCGGGTGAATGACATAGCCCTGCATCTGTTGGATGTTCGCGACGGCCGAATTCTCGGGAGCATTCATGACGATGACGATGGACCCAACGATGCAAAGGAAGCAGGACACCTTTCCAACCATGCTCAAGCGTTCCTTGAGGAAGATGGCGGAGAGGATAGCAGTCAGGACGACGGACAGAGCGCCCAGCGGGGTGACGAGGATGGCGTCGGTGAAGGCATATGCGACGAAGTTGCAGATTTCACCCATGATCATCAGGATCATGCCAGTCCACCACCAAGCATTCTTGAGGTAGCCATAGCCCTCGCCAGGAGCTTCGTTATACTTCTCGTTGGCTTTCAAGAGGCCGACTTTCTTGATGACGAAGGAGGTTCCAATGAAGGCGCCCGAGGCAACGGCCAGTGAAATACCAATAGCCTTGTATGCAGGCGGCCGTGTGGCCGTATCGCCCGTAGAACCTCCCATTCGTGCATATATCTCGTGGGCTGCCGTGAGCATTTCTGCGGACTGATCCATTGCGGAGGACGGGGGCGCCGGCGACTCGGTCGCCGGGGTGATGTATGGAGAGGGGATTGTCGTTACTCGAAACTCGTGATCATTCGCTTAATCTGGCTACGATGCGCAGAATTAATTGTGGACGGGGGCTTTGGCAAAATGTTCCACGTCGTTCGGCATAGGATTTCGCACTCGGTGGGAGAATCGAGAGTGTGTCGGATGTAGCTCTGCGGGATGTCGACTGTGGGCAAGGTGCGAAAGTCAACAATCTTGGCAAGGCTTCGACAGGTCGGATGGTGATTGCGGGGGGTCCCGAAAGGTGGGGCAGCCGAGAATGTGCGCGCTGGGGGGGTTGGAAAGAGCAGGCTGCGCAAGCGATGCGATCAAGGAGTCGGAGTTTGACGGTGACCCCGGCAGCGGTGGGACGGTATTTTTCAGTAGCAGGATATGGGGATAGTGTTCGAAAGGAGCTGTGTTAAGATCGGTCCGGGTCAATCGAGGTGTATCCGTAGGTTGCGG
>JAIMZG010000723.1:0-19957 GCA_020466075.1 Colletotrichum coccodes
CCCACTCAATGATCCTATCAGGCCGGTGGGAGGATCACGGGGGAGGCAGGGCAAGCAGCTTGTATGCTTTCTCTCGGGTCTTATGAGGCCACGGTCAGCTACTTTTGGTCATATTGACTTGCACGTTTTTGCCTCCTGACATGGTAGCTGCCTTCGATTGGTGTTGAGTATGGCATTGCATCGTCGCCAACTCGACTCCAAGAATTCTAATATCAGTACCTCGGTTTTCTTCCCGTTCTCGAAATGATTTTGCAAGAATTTGTCGATCAAGTCTCGCCTTCCGAACACTGAAAAGCCCGGCGAGAACTTGTTACTACGACGGATGACTCAGTTTGGACCGAATCGCTCGGGACGGGATGTGGACCCCCTCGCCGTCGCCAAGCCCCTCCAGGACGAAAGCCCTGCCATGAACTATCCATCTTTAGGACTCAAACCACAAGCAAGGTTGTATTGGATAGTGTGAATGTCTGCTTTCGACTGGCATCCAGGCTACAACTCCAAGAGAAGAGGCTTCTACGGAAGCTCTGTGTGAAATCCATTGCCAAGACCAGACTTCAACTTGATTTCTCCCATATCTACGTGAACGTAATGCTGATGACTCGATGCTGTCTGATTTATAGGCTGTAGCGTATAGTGGTTTTGACAGCATTGCTAGCATAGTCGTGTGGCGGTAGTTTTTCACCATCGCCGATATCATCGGTGTGCGACGGCTTTGTCCATGCTGATCACAAGATAGGCTTTGTTTCCCAGCCTGCTTATGAGTAAAATGTCCAGCGGCTTACCGAAGCAAAGTGCCAGCCCGCTTCGGCATGGCCTAAGATGCAAAAGTGCAAAGAAGATTGGCATGTGGTTGTTCAAACGAGTATTAGCCCGCTGGCATTTTTATGTAGCCGACTTCTCATACATCTTGTGGGTATTTCTTAAACCGATTGTTTCGTGGCTTTCAAGTGCAAGAAGTCAACCAGACACAGCCCTTGGGCTCAAGCACAAAGCTGGGACGCATTGCGCTTACACCGTGACTCGGATTATAACCATACCAACCGCTGTAAAGGCTATTGCTATTGCTTTCTGGCGTTCTGCCGATTTATGTTTGCATAGTATACCTGATACGGTGTGCCATCTGGGTTGTTCCCAGAGTCTTCACCACTCGGGCAACCGTATTGCCTTATTTTTACACGTTTGAAATCATGATGCTTGCTTCTCACGCTACTGGATGCAGATGACACAATGCATGTGGAATGATCCACAGAGAAGGACCCCGAGGTGTTACAGTTTTGTGTACAGCCGGGTTGGATCATTATTTGTGTATGGAACTCTCATATTTATGAGAGATGGAATCTTCTCCATGGGTTATACGGTTGTGCCCTTAGGGACCCTACGACTTTGCCAGAGTATCAGCTCAGGATTTCCAGCCTCTCTTGCGCCAACACACGCGGGTAACAGAAATCCAAAGGATATCCTGATGGGCGAGATGGTGCTGCTGTCACTTGCACTACTTCTTCTACTTCTACTTCTACTTCTACGGCTCTTAACTTCGTTTCCTTAGCGGCCCTGCCGTCTTTGTTGTGCACCTCATTGTATCTATATTCATTACAGAAGCGACTAAATTAGAAGACGACATGTATCCGAAGAAGACAGGCATGTGAGGGCCTAAGAAGAGGAGCAGGCAGCGCGATAAGGTTCGTACGGGGGACGGGCCGCATTGATGGGGAGTTCTCAGTGCCGAAGTTGGAGCCAATGAGAATTAACGCCGGCCCAGACGAGTGGGACGGCTGCTGTTGGGATTGACGAACAATCTTGTCTTCTGGGCTCTCAATCCAGCACCTTAACACTGCCCTCGGCCTGAGTTACTGGCTATCGAACCCCACTGTAGTGTAAGTAAAGTACAGTACTAGGCCATTAGTCTGGTCACAGCATTAAGGATTACCGCCCCACAACGCAGGACAGTCTAACTACCACCATACCTCAACCATAAATTGCCAGTGCCAAATAAAGGCTGGATGAAGTTTTGTTTTATCACAAGAAAAAGTAGAAGCAGATCTTTAACATTATGATGGGATTTTTGATGTTGTAGAATAGGTAGAAGCCGGCTTGGCCAGCTGAAGCGGGATAAATCCTCACGCCGTGACCAGACTAATGACTCGATACTGTAGTCGGCGTTCTTTTCAGCTTGCTAGTGCAGAACCGGGGACGGACAAAGCCCGTCACCACGGGGGCAGCGTGTAAGTGGCTGACGGGGTTTGCCCGTCTCACTGATGTCTGCAGCACCGTTTGGGCCTACAGCGAGATCCACTGGGAAGAAAAGCGAGTCAAGAACAAGCTTATCATCTACTCTCAGACTTTGCATCAAATCCTCAATCCAAGCATAGTCATTGCCAACCTAACTTTCAACGAGACCTTTTCAACATGACTGTGGTTCACATTGGTAAGGGCCCGATTGCATTCTCTTATTATATTTCCTCAAGGCCTGATGAGTTGATGGGCTGACTGCACATCCACAGTTCTTTTCAAGTTCCGCCCGGACGTTTCTGAAGAACACAAGGAGACCTTCGTCCGGGAACTCAAGACGCTCAAGTCTCTACCGTGCGTCAAGGATCACCGTCTGATCGTCGGGGGGCCTTCCATCACGGATCCCATCGAGAGAAGCAAGGGCTACCATTTTGCGCTGCTTAGCTTCCACCAAGACCGTGAAGCACTGGAAGAGTATCAAGCCAGTACGGAGCATCACAGGTTCGCACGCAGTTACGCCCACATTGCAGTGATAAAGCTAACCCACCATTCAGGGTGACCAGCACCTATCTTTGGCCGTTCAAGGAGGACGTTACAAGGTTTGACTTTGAGGTCGCAGAGGAAGACGAGTACATGTGCCAGTTTGTTGCAAAGGGTTTGGCAAATGGCTCTGCATAGATGGAAGAACTTTTTGCGTTTTCATTTATTCAAGTTAGACTAGAGCATGAATTCGCTTACATAAATCCTAATCGACTTACCAAACACCAGTCCGTATAATATGTTTAGGGCGTGAACATTCTCGCAACTGATTCATAGGGCGAACCCTCCATTATAAGTAACATCCCTTCTATCACTGTGAAGAGCAAGGGAAAACTACGCCTTTTGAAGTACCCGGTCCATATGTACCCGTCGTCCGCGTGTTTTGTGAAATTCCCCCTGAGAATGGAACTGGCGTAGCATTAAATAAGAACAGTTGTTACATCTACGTGCGCCCCGTAGACGAAGTAATACCACCATCGACCACAATCTTCTGCCCCGTGATATACCTAGCTTCGTCCGAAGCCAGGAACACAGCCGCATTCGCAACATCCCACGCATCACCCATCCAACCCATCGGAACCTGATCATCCCTCATCTTCCTGAACGCCTCGTACCCTCCCTCCTGAGGAAACCTCTGCGCCAGGCTCTTCGTGTACGGCGTATCCATCAGCCCAGGAACGACAGTGTTCAACCGCACCTTCTTCCTCGCGTAGATGACCGCCGTCGCCTTGACGAACTGCATGATGGCCGCCTTGGTCGTGTTGTACGCAATCTGCGGCTTGCCGATGTATCTCATCCCCGCGATGCTCGAGACGCAGACGATACTGCCCCCGTTCTCCTGCTTCTCCATTACGGGAAGCACATGATGGCACGCAAGATACACGCTCTTCAAATTGAGATCCATCTGCGAGTCCCACGTCTCCTCAGCCATCGTCGCGGGGCATCCCGGCTGCGACTGCCCGACATTCGTCAAGAGGATATCGATGCGGCCGTGCTTGGCGACGCAGGCATCCGCGAGCGCCTTGACGGACTCCGAAGACGTGGCGTCCGTCGCAACGACGTCGCATACGCCGCCGGCCTCTTCGATTGTCGCCTTGGTTTTTGCAGTGGACTCGACGGTGCGGTTGCCGCCGAAGATGACGGCACCCTGCTTGGCAAAGGTGACGGCGCAGGCGGCGCCGATTCCCCAGCCGTCTGAGCCTGATTGGCCGAGGCCGATGACAAGGGCGACTTTTCCTTGGAGGTTGAGCATGGCGATGGGTGACGGAAAACCAGGAATGAGGCGGAAAAGACGTCCGGAGCTCTATGGCGGATTGACAACAACGATAAAGCCGTATATAAAGAAGTAAACCGAACAACTTCTGCGCATGTTCGGCAAGTCTGAGAATCAGTGAAATGAATTGCCACGGTACCTATGCAAGGTAATTTGGTGGCATTCCCTTTCCCGTCGCTGTCGGGCGGAGAAACTCCGTTGCTACGGACAAGCCACCGAAGTCTTCGGCCGCTCTATTACCGACGGGGCGATCACGACATGCGGAGTCCCCGCTCCCGCATCAGGACTGGGGATAAGTAAGTCCTGTTGGCCAACCATAGGATAAGGAATTGTAATTCTCGACATCGCAGCACGCCGTTGCATCACTCGAAAGAAGGGCATCATGGCTGAACAGACATCAAACCCGAACAATGACGGCAAAGCCCCGGTAACGGGGGACTACGACCTCTCAACGCCAATCGACTCCTCCTTCGGTTTGCGGCAGGGCTTGACCTCCTACGGGGACAACCACTTCTCCTTGTTCTTGAGAAAAGTGTTTATCAAGGCTCTCGGTTATAGCGAAGATGCGCTCTCGCGGCCCATCATCGGCATCGTTAACACGTATTCGAGCTTCAACCCGTGCCATGCCAACGTCCCGCAGTTGATCGAGGCCGTGAAGCGGGGCGTCCAGCTCAACGGCGGCTTGGCGATTGACTTCCCGACCATCAGTATCCATGAGAGCTTTGCGTCGCCGACGAGCATGTACCTCCGGAATTTGATGAGCATGGATACGGAGGAGATGATCAAGGCGCAGCCGTGCGACGCGGTGGTGCTTATTGGGGGTGAGTTGAATAGTGAGACTGGTGAAGGCAATGAGACTGACGATGGGTAGGGTGCGACAAGACCACTCCGGCTCAATTAATGGGTGGCATCTCTGCGAACAAGCCAATTCTGCATCTTGTCACCGGCCCTATGATGCCTGGAAGCCACAAGGGTGTGAGGATTGGCGCTTGCACCGACTGCCGCAATAACTGGGCAGCTTATAGAGCTGGTAAGATTGACATTGAAGACATATCAGCCATCAACGATGAGCTCGCACCAACGGTAAGGCTTTGTTCGCGACCCCGAACATGTGAATCTGCTGACTGTAAAAGGGCGGTACGTGTGGTGTCATGGGCACCGCGTCGACCATGGCATGTATACTGGTCGGCCTCGGAATGATGCCATTCAAGGGCGCTACCGCCCCAGCTGTCTCCTCCGCCAGGTTACGGATCGCTGAGCAGACGGGAGGCCTCGCCGTTGCTCTCCATGAGAAGAATCTCAAGCCGCAGGACCTGCTCACTCGCGAGTCGTTTCTCAACGCCATCACCGTCTTGCAAGCTATCGGCGGCTCGACCAATGCCATTGTCCACATGATGGCCATTATTGGGCGTCACCCCGCCGTTGCAGGGACCATTACGCTCGACACATTTGACGAGATCGGAAGGAAAACGCCTCTGCTGGTTGACTTGAAGCCCAGTGGGCAGAATTACATGGACGACTTCCACAACTCTGGCGGCATGTTGGCGCTGTTGCATGAGCTCAAGCCTCTGCTGCACTTGAACGCAATGACGGTGACGGGTAAAACCTTGGGAGAGGAGCTGGAAAGCACACCATTCACCCCTATCCCCCGTGACAGCTTGGTCAACTGTCTACAACCCTTCAATGACCCCCTCTTCCCGGCCTCGGCTCTTGCTGTCCTCCGTGGCAACATCGCTCCCGGCGGTGCGGTGATGAAGCAGAGTGCATCCAAAGACCGCCGGCTTTTGAAGCATTCAGGCCCAGCAGTAGTGTTTGCCGGATCTGCGGATATGGCACTACGTATCGACGACCCGGATCTGGAGGTCACCAAAGACAGTGTTCTAGTCCTTCAAAACATCGGACCTGTTGGCAATCCGGGGATGCCAGAGGCTGGCCTTATCCCCATCCCCAGAAAGCTCGCTTCACAGGGAGTGGAAGATATGCTTCGCCTCTCCGACGGTCGTATGAGCGGCACAGCCGGTGGCACCATCGTCTTGCACATTTCACCAGAGGCGGCGGATCCCGATTCGGTACTAGGCATCGTCAGGAGTGGTGACATCATCACCTGCGACGTGGAGCAACGCCTCATCAAGGTCGAAATATCTGATGAAGACATCCAGAAAAGAATAGCTGAGAAGAAAGAAGCTTTGGCCAAAGAGGAGGAAAATGGAGGTAGTAGTGCGCCCTGGGTGGCCAAGAAGAGGATTCGTGGTTATCGGGGACTCTACCTGCGTTCAGTCTTGCAGGCCGAGGGAGGTGCTGACTTTGATTTCCTCACGGCGGATGGTCCGTCTTGAGGTTTGAGGGCTGTGGACCAAAGAGGGATAGACTGTAACAATACACCGTTTCTTTGCTTGTACATGATAAAGATCAACCAAAGTTAGGGTATGTCGGGATAAAGTCATCAAACAGACCGCGCATGATGCTGTCCAAATTCGACGTGTCTCCTATCTCCAACTGTTCGCCAAACGAAGTGTTGGCGAGGAACGACTCGAACGGGTCTTGCGGTAGGACACCTGCGGTCAGAGAAGCCATGTTCATCGGGTGAGACAGTCCTTCTGGGAAACCGAGCCTATTTGATGCCGAAAGGCTCAGGGCGGTACTGTCGTTGTACGGGCTGATTGTCTGCACGTGCGTCGACTCGCCTCGAGACGACTGACGTTGATTCTGGGCTTCCAAAGTAGAAGACTGGCTTGCGACGTCCTTTATCCACCGAATAGTCGCCCGGACCATGTCGTCGAGAATGTCTCTGCACCGTTTGGCTCCAGACCAGTGCTCGCCTGTGGCAGCAAGAACTCCCAGGCCGGCGCTGAAGTCAGACATTATAACGTCCAAAGATGTCTGTTTGGCGATGTCTGGGACCATTTTGATACAGTAGAGCATGGTGATGATGCTCAGAACTGCAGAATGGCACGTGTTCCAGGTGTGAATGAGAAGATTCTGCTTGTACAACCGATCAACGAGATGCAGTATCTCGCGTGCGGCATCATAGCATTTCCGTAGTGATTCCGGGGACGGGTTTGGAATAGCTGGGCTAGGCCGTAGCACAAGCACCCGAAGGTTGCAACATCTTATCTGGCAGATGGTGCGAATGTAATCCGCCGCAGGCGCATCGGGAATATTGTTATACCATTCATCAAGTTGTTGCAGTATTCCTTGTTGCCATTCGTTGATGTCAATCACCGCGGGGTACGCGTATCGAGGGGTTTCACGGACGATGCTATTCGCAACATACTTGAACTCCGAATTGAGTTTGGCCAAGCGGAAGAGATGGGTCGAGAAGGCCATGCGGCTTGCATACCCAGTACTGGGTGACTGGCCAAGGCCCTGGAGGGAATCATCATCGATGTCCTGTGGCAGCTGGGGCTTTGTGAGTATATGTATGATTTGGATTAAAGATTAGCACTTACTCGAAGATCGCATGCTTCGTCCCGCAAGCCAATGGGACGTCCCATCATGGTTGCAATCATCCTGTCCAGCGAGAACA
This sequence comes from Colletotrichum coccodes, assembly GCA_020466075.1. Taxonomy (NCBI): domain Eukaryota; kingdom Fungi; phylum Ascomycota; class Sordariomycetes; order Glomerellales; family Glomerellaceae; genus Colletotrichum; species Colletotrichum coccodes. The sequence continues at coordinate 7,569 of JAIMZG010000723.1, forward strand.
CCACCCAGAATATCCTGGTTCTCATTTCCTGCTCAAGAAGAGAAATGCCAGAATTCGTGGTGATATCGCGTTGTAACCCCAGGTCTAGCACGGCAGCGATGCACTGATAATTGAGATACCACACGTTCAGGCGCATATTGGGGCTGTGCATGGTGAAAATCGTGAGCAAGAGAAGACATTGCAAACCCTGGATCGAGCTGTCGACGCTGATCCGGTCGAAATACTGCATCGCTGAAAGACAGTATGACTCTCCTGGGAGGCGCGCCCTCACCCGGCGAGACAGGACGGTAGACCCGAGGGCGAGTACCATGAACACCTGAAAAGCACCCACCGGTCCCCGGTCTGTGTCAATGCCACTACCGTACACTTGGTCAAGCAGGGCCATGAACGTTGGCTGGTGCAGGATGGGGAATTGGCAGTTGATGACATCAAAGTAGATTTCAGCCAACTGCTTCGCTTGCTCTTTGCCCGGTAGGGGCATCGGCCCATGCATCGCCTCAACCAGCGCTGTGGGTATCGAAACTGTTGATTGTGCAGGCCTAGTAGACCAGGCAGCCTGGTCATCTTGCCGGCTCGAAGTCAACATAAGACGAGCCAAAAAGTATCCACTAGAAGGTCCGATATACTTCGGATCCTGGCTGCTGCCGAGCGATACCATTCCAATCTCATGGGATAGAGCGCTGCTGGCTATTGGATCAGCCAGTCTCGGTTCCGAGCGAGCGGGCTGGGTGGCTTGTTGCGGTCCCGAGGAGGCGAGCGACTGGCCTCGAATACTTTGAGCATTTTGCTCGGCCAAGCTGTCCTCAGGTTGTTCTCTATGGACCTCGATCACGGTGTCCAACGCGAACGTGTCGTCGCCATCGACCTCCATGTCGAGATCACCAGACGGGCCTTGACTGAGGTCCACATCGGGACATCTTTCTTGGACAATGGCTTCGAGCCATCTAATCCGTTCTTTCAAGTTTGCAATCTGACTAGTCCATGATTAGACACGTTTTCAGATCAACTCAAGGACGAGGCTCACGCTCTAGGCAGGTCTCGAAGACGAACACTCTCGCCATCGGTGCAAGCCACCCCAGCTTTCTTGCAGTTGTTGCAGGCCGGGAGTTGCCCATCGCACTACCCCTGATCAGTTCTCGTTCTGTATCTCGGTCGTTCCACCCGCTCCACTTACACGGATCTTTCTCCGCTGGCACCGGGAGCAGGCCAACCTCAACCGGGGGTTCCTCCGAGCCTGTCGGGCTTGCTGGCGGGGATTACTCTCATCGGGCATGTTCCGATTTCAGCACGTGTCGCTGGTTATCTGAGCCACAGTATCACGATAAGAGACAGATATCATGCTTGGGGTTGTATGAAGTGATTCGGGAAATGTCCGAAGCGAGACAAAGGGACGAAGCTGGGAAAAAGAGGCGGGAAAACGGAGCGCGGGGTCTCTCCGCCACCAAAACTTTGTTGAGCCGGAGTTTGTCCGGGAAGTCGGGTCATTCCCGCCCCAACTGTGCTCAACGATCGTCACCCTCGCAAAGATGCTGATGTATCTCTTACGAATACTCATTTAGTATTTGATCAAGAAAGACCATATTTTATCATCGCTCGTATCATCCTCATAGCCGTTTCAGAAAGGCTTGGGCATATTCCATCTATCGCCAAGTGCCACACAACTCTACCAGTTTCCGCAGTCAAGAACCTGGTGATACAATAGGCATTACAATGGCCGACAAGTCCCAAACGATCCCGGTTGCCGCCTCCGAGGCCGGCCGTCTCGTCGAGGATATTCTCAAAGGCAACGGCGTGCCCCCCGAAAACGCCGCAACCGTCGCCCGGTGCCTCATCGCTGCCGACCTCCGCGGGGTCGACACCCACGGCATGAACCGCATCCCATCTTACATGGAGCGTATTCGCCAGGGCGTCCTCAACGCCGCTGCTCAACCCGAGCTGAGGCAGGTCACTCCTGTCGTTGCGCACGTTGACGGCAAGAACGGCTTCGGTTTTGTCGCGGCGAGCATGGGCATGGCAGCGGCCATCGAGGCCGCCAAGACATTTGGCATAGGCATGGCGAGCGTGTCGCACTCCAATCACTTCGGCATGAGTGCGTGGGTCGTACAGCAGGCCCTTGATGCAGACATGATGAGCTTGGTCTTTACCAACTCAAGTCCCGCGCTGCCGGTCTGGGGCGGCAAGAGCAAGCTCATGGGTGTCTCACCGATCGCATGCGGCGCCCCTGGGAAGGACAAGCCGTTCATCCTCGACATGTCCCCGTCGGTGGCGGCCAGAGGCAAGATTTACAAGGCCAAGAGACGGAGCGAGAAGATCCCGCTAGACTGGGCTCTCGATGCTGAGGGCCGGCCGACAGACGACCCCGCGGCCGCGTTGGAGGGTGTCATGCTTCCCATGGGCGGGCCCAAGGGCTCAGCGCTGTCCATCATGATGGACGTCTTCTCCGGTGTCTTTTCGGGTTCTGCTTTCGCCGGCCACGTGACGAATCCGTACGACCCCTCGAAGCCTGCTGACGTGGGCCACTTCCTGGTCGCCGTGAAGCCCGATCTCTTTATGAGCCTGGACGACTTCCGGGAGAGGATGGACTACTTGTACCAGCGTGTCGTGGGTTCAGACAAGGCAGCTGGAGTAGAGAGGATCTACTTTCCGGGCGAGATCGAGCAATTAAATCAGCAAGAGAGGGAAAAGAGCGGCATACCCTTGGTGCAAGCGGAAATTGATGCCCTGAACGAAGAGGCCGAAAGAATTGGTGCGCGGCCACTGGCTACTACGATGACCAGTTGAATCAAGGAGGAAACAGACGACGGTTTAGGTGTTGGAGCAAGTATTTTTGTCACATGGACTATTCGCAAAATATTCAGATCAACTAATGGACTTTTAACAGAGGTCCCCATGACGTTCGTTCAGCCCGGCTTAAACTTCTTCGATTCCCCCCAGGTGACTCTCACCAGGTTTCCATCTAGGATCAAAATCAGTTTCATGCAGATTCGCTACACCAAGTACAGGGAGCGGGTGTCTTTGAAGTTCTGCAACTAAGCCTAAAGAAGTTGCAACCTTTTTCCCCAGAAAATCACATCCAGAACATGCCGATTCTGATAACTCTTTGCAATGTTTTTGAGGGGCTGGCCTTGACCGAAGAAGAACATGAACTCCCAGAACTGCTCAATTGAAATGTCATACTGTCTTATGTGTGCAACTTCTTACTAACAAAACAACACAACGATGGGTTTTTATTTGAAGCACACATATAGATTGGGTCGCGCCATTTTGTCATTTCAGTGCCATGATGAGCTTGGCTATTGGCCAGGCTATGTTGAGAGCAACGACAACCTCCCACATGGACCGCCAAATGGTGAAATTTCGCCTGAGGATGCCTAACCTTAATTACCAGGCGTTTTACTGTTGCCAATAACCTCGAAGTCATGTCTCCAAATGTCCCAGTGATCACTCTTGGCAGGATCTCCGAATGGTGACAGGGCAGCAACTCGCATCCTTTTACATATCATGCCATTAGTCACGGGAGAAGAGCAGTTTGATGCTTGAAATCTTACGTGTAGTTTCCGGGATCTATTCTTTCTCCGTCAGCCAATCGACCTAACCACCATGCCTGATACGGCGGGTATTGGTGGTCGTCGCGGGACAAGTCTGTCAACGGACCCCTGATGAGGTCGAGCTCGTTGTGAAAGTCGGGATCGAATCGGATGGAGTATTTCTCGTTATCCTAACTTTGGATTAGCTTTTATGCACTCAAAGATTGCGGATACGTCTGAAGAGTGTCTCAAGGAGAGGCCTGATAAAGAGACGTACCCAAGTGGCAGCCATGCCCACGAAACCGCCCTTCCCGGGGACGGGCGGGTACGTTTTCCAGTTTTCCTCCTTCCAATTGGCCTCGAATATATCCCAGCGTAGAATTTGGGCGCCATAGCGAAGCCTGACTTGGAGCTTCGGAAAGTCTTGCTCGTAGTACGAAAGGTTGAAGGTGAAGCTACAGAGCTGTCAGAATACCAACCAAAAGGCCTTGTGAGGAGCCACTCACTTGGATTTGTACATGATAGGAAGCCCGCCTCGTCCCGAGTATATGTTAGGGAATGTGTCGACGAACATCTTTTGGAAATTCTTCTGGACATCGGAGGCAACACCCATATACGGCACCGCTAGATCCTCTCCGTTGGACCCATGAACGAGGATCTTCCCACTGTAGATGGGCATCGCCGTATCGTTGAACCCTTTGGGAGGCTCAAATGCGAATCTGTAGTCAATTATCAGGTGAAGCCACACGCACAATGAGAGCGGGAGACCTCACTTTGCTTCTTTTGTCTCACCTGGTTCGACAGTAAATTCTCCTTCTGGAAAGGTCACATTCGGAACCGGGGTCGCTTCGATAGGAGAAAGACCTATGTATTCAGGGCCCATCTTGATGGATGCCTGCGCAGTCTTGTCCAAGACCTCGTATCCACCAGAAGGCTGGAAACAGAACTGGTAGGTGACGGGGCCGGTGCAGTTGTTGGTGATGTTGACAGAGTGGAAAGGTTTAAAGTTAACCGTGTCATTGAGCGCAAACTTGGCGAAAGACAGCTCTGACCGGTAGTTCATTACCTTGGTAGCGTTGACCAAACCATTTCCAATCTGGAAGACGGGAGCCCAGGTGTCGTAGTCCGTCATGTTGACGCCGTCGTTCCATTGAAGCGAGCCGCAGCTGGCGAGTATCCGTGCAGAAAGTCTTTTGCCGAACTCGGGGCCGTGAGTCTCCCTGCCGCCGTACTTGCCAATGTAAAGAGCGGCGATGCCGGCCACGTATGGCGTTGCCATCGACGTACCGGACTTGATACCGTATTGCCTGCCTGGCATGGTTGAGAAAATGTTGCTTCCTGGTGCCGCAACGTCTGGCTTGATCTGGAGGTCGTACAGCCCACCCATAGACGTGAACTTGGAACTGACCACAGCGGGGTTCTTGAGGTTGACGAGACTCGGGTGAGGCGCGCCAAAGAACCTGGCTGTGACGTTGGCGCCATTCTCCAGGGCTGAAAGGATCTGGATACCGGCTCGTTGGTCCGTTATTCCCTCAACCCTGGAATTCTCGAAATCCCCTTCCATGGGAAAGAGATTGCCATCATTGAAGAGCATGACATACTCGGCTCCAGCGGATCGGAGAGCGTATCGCTTCGTGGCGCCGTTGCAGCCGCCCCGGGGAGCGAGGACTAGAGCGCCAGACAAGTTGCGAGTCTCCGGCCCCAGGAAGCGACATCCGACCGTAACGTTGTAGGGATCAAAAGAGAGTGCGGTGATGGGCAGGCCTGAAGAGTTCGTGTTGACTGGGAAGGGATGGGCGAGACTACCGTGGAAGAAGCCGTATCTTGTCACGTTCACGTCGCCGTTCTCGTACGAGAAGGTCACGTCGAACGGCATCCCAGGGACATATTCCGGCTCAGTCGAAGCCACGGAGAGAACATTTCGTCCTGACTGGCCGTTGTCGGCGAGGAAGGCTCCGCCAGCACCGTCGTTGCCGGCCGAGATGGTGACGATGAGTCCCTTGTCTACGAGACGTGACGCGATCTCGGCCCAGGCGTTGGTGGAAAAGCCTCCGCGGCCCCCGATTGACGAGGTGATGATGTCGGCCTAGAGCATGGTTAGACAAGGAGTGGTCCGCGGTGCTTATGGAAAGTTGGTCATACTCCATCATGATACGCCATTAGGAAAGCCTCAATTAGGGTTTCCTCATCTGTGCCTCCGCTCTAATCACAAAGTGTCAGCGACTGCAGATGAACATGAGGACGCCACATACGTTTCCGGCGCCGAAGACTTTGTAGGACAGAATGCTGGCTTCAGGGGCGACACCTTGCCAGCTATACAAGAATTAGCTGAGGACCAGAACGGCAGCCCAGAGGGGCTTTCTCGAGAGACGATCGAATAGACCAAAGGCTAACCTGTCGGACTTTCCGGCGACAATTCCAGACACATGCGTACCATGCCCCAACTCGCTTTCTTCGTAGGGGTCGCTGTCGGGTCTCTTGTCGTACCCCTCAACGGGCCATGCTTTGCAACAGATCAGTGATCCTTCTCGTACTCTTCGTTTCTAACTCTTACCTGATCCACCTACAAGATCGTAACCGCCGATGACTTTGAAGCCCTCACCGAAGCCACCACCAAGCTGCACCCGATATCAGAGAAGGCTACCTCGTCATGGGAGCGATTTACTTGCAGCAGGATGATCGTAGTCTACGCCAGAGTCGACGACGGCGACCTTGACTCCCTTGCCCAATATGCCCTCCTGGTGAAGCTTAGCCACACCGGTAATGCCGTGAATGGTGTAGTTCTCCGCGGACACGTCCGCACTAAAGGTGCGGCCGTTCTCGGCGAGAGCCATCTGGACTGGCCTCGACGGCCACACATTGCTTGCACCCAAGAGGAGCCGAAGGTCTTCTGCGCTTTCACTCGTGGTCTCGATGCTGACTCCGGTGAAGACGTCACTCTGGAAGGTCTTGTACACCTTGCCGCCTGAAAAACCAGAGAAATCGGCGTTGAGTTGGCTGAAATCCGAGTCCTATACCATTTGGATCGTCAGCGGCGGTCTCAAGTGAGTTGTCTGGCACACATACTCTGGAGAGCTCAACAATGAATCGCCTGGGTCTGGGAAGCCGAGTCTCTTGTGACGGTTCTGCCGTGTACCCGAAGCGGGCCGCTCCTACACCGGCCAAAAAGAGGATTGCAACCGCGTTTGTCAGAATCATGATGACCCAGTCAAAGAACACCCTTCTTCTGTGGTTGTTCGTAATGACGACGGGAGGATGCCCTGAGAGTCCGAGGTATCGCTGTCTACATATGGAGCGCGAGAAGCCTGGTTCTCAGTCCCAACGGACGTTCTGTTTCCGAATGCTCATGTGGGATGTTTGGTACGAGGGAGCCTGCACCTCCGCCTCGGTTCAAGACCCATGTAGAAACAAACATCAAAGGCCCGTTCATCTAGCAAGCGAAACCTCGAAAACGATAGATCATTAGAGATATCGAACAATTTGAAGAGCTCACTACATCTGAGACTTGTACATTCTCAGATTTAGCTGGGTCGAGCCCCTGGTGAAATTCTAGGAGTAAGTAGTCCGTCCGCCCTCTGTTCTCGAGTTTCTTCAGCTCTCGTAGGTCACCGAAAAAGAAAACGAGAATGTCTCAACCAGGACTCGGCGATGACCTCCGACCGTAATCTAGTTCAGAAACCATACTTGCACCCATGTTGGGTTGTAATCTCGCAGAAACAGGCAGCTCGTGGCTGTCCGCATGCACTGCCGATGTTCACGGCATCCGCGTCGTACAAGCAAAGACAAGTGCCACCAAAGCCTTCTCGGTCCTTCTAGATATCCTGAACGGTATTAAAAGGAAGGAAAGTGGCAGGGTTGCTCCCATGCATCATGGCTGGGAACCGGCAGACAGCAATGAGCCGATGTCATGAGTTTGCAGGCAGGCCCTGAGTCAACCGAGGCATCAGTTCTTGATATAATAGAAAGATGCAAGCCTGGGCCACACGCAGTTGATCGAGTGGTCCACACAGCCGTTAGGCCTGTGCATGTGTGACGCTCAATGGTCTTTTGAGGTCTCTCTCGCGTAGCAAGGCCCATGTAATCCGTTCCACGGCGGGACGATGCCGCTCGGCTCCTCTTGGTCCATGACAAATATCCGACGCCCCTCACAAAACGTGCGAATCCTTGTGAGTTCCTAGGTCAGAACTCGAAATGGGCGCAAGAGCGAACGAAAAACGGCCTTGTTGATGCCAGGAGGTTGACAACCTACCCCCGCGGAGTCACCAGGTATTTGAACAGGTCTGACAAGACGATTACTACGCGGAATATACAAACAGGTCTTTCTATTTCCTAGCCGACAGTAAACCTTTGAGCTTTCCCAAGAGCCTGCCTATCTTGGCCTTGAGCACTGGGCTGGGGCCTTCGTCGGCGCCAACCAGTCTCCGAACTAGGATATTATACATGCCACCGAAGGCGAGGGCAATTGCCGTCGACGTGAAAATGATGACATTGTATGGCATACTGAAGTCTGGTGTAGGGAGATTCAGCAGCAGGGTGGTGGTCCGCGTACTCTGCGTACGGGGGCTCAGCGTTGTGATGACAGCCGCAGCAATGTCAAAACCGCGGTTGGCGTCAGGGGGGTATTCAGTGTAGCGCAGAATTGATTTCTCAAAATCGTAGGTAAGGAAAACGGTTGATGCGGGGGGATGCGCATGCGCACCTCGAGTTGCGTGCCTCTGGCACGGTCGACAGCAGGGCGATAATAGATATCCTCGATGATAGACGGCTGTGAACCTGCAGATCCTTCGATGCGAGCGTTCAAGGTGTGGAGGTATACCCTCATAAACCAAGGCAGCGACTCCATGTAGATGAACTCGACTTCGGTATCCTTGCTCGGGTTCGTGAGAATAGCTTGCATGCCACCATGCTCTTGACCGTGCCCAGTAAAGCTGCGCTCGGCGTAGATGAGAGGTGTAGGCAGGTCAACGAGCTCCTTTGTCGGATCCTGACCTTCCTTGTCCTCGAGGGGAAGAACAATCTCCAGTTCTGACTCTGATCCGATTTTAAAGCATCGCGATACACCGTTCGGGTTCAGTATCTCTGTGGCTCCGCCAGACGTGAACACACCTCTCGAATGAGGGACCTCGATGCACACCGGGGGCACATCTTCGTCAGTCAAGGGGCATGTTCCCTTGATAGACCTGCCGAACAGCTGAGACAGTGTCCAGTCCTGACCTGTTGTAAGGCCAAGCGGGTAACATGTGTCATCAGAGTGATATGGCTTGGAGGTATCGCACTTCAGTTCGTGGCCCGGCGGTGGGCGAGGAATCGGGTTGTCTCTCGGGCGCTTAGATCGGTCAATGTCCAATACCATGTCGATCGTCTGCTCGATTTGTAAAATACAATCCTGGCCCTCAGGGCAAACAGGCTTGATGTCAATGGCCATGCTCTGGAACGAGGAATCGAAGAGCTTGTGGCCATCCAGGAGACTCGAGATACCCGCCTTTCCCTTGCAGGGGAGCAGCTTCAAGAAAGGAGTCAGGTTCTCCGTGCAGACCACTTCCTTTGGAAGAACACCGTGCAGAAGCTGCATGTTCGGGATGGATGCCTCGGGGTGGTCGCCCTCGGGCCGGAACGACATGACGGGTCGGGTGGTTCGGGTTCCGTCGACGAAGTTCAGCGATGCGCAGAAGAGACCTGAGAGAGCATTGGTTAGGGTCAACCACTTCTGGTCAGCCCTGCACGATCGTTAGTATTAGCGGCGCCGCATTGAAAAGGGACATCGTACTCCTCGTCAGTCTCGGCCTCCAGCCAAGCCCACAGCTCCACGCCCGTCCCGCCTTCACGCTGGCCATCCCACGGCCGGCTTCCCCAGCTCTCAGCGTCCCATCGTCCCAAGCTGAATCTCAGATGCAATTCTCTCGTGCCGGCATATTGTAGAATCTGACCGAGCGACCGGGGAAAGTATCGGAAGTTTTGCGACTCGAAATCGGATAGCGACGTATTGGACCGGAAGTTGAAGCTCGCTAGCAATGCGGAAAGGGGCAGTGGACGGAGGTTCAACTGCTCGTGGTAATCCGCAGCCAGGCCAAGAGAGGCCAGGCAGGAGAAGAAGACGACCGCCAGAAACCGGCGCATCTTAAAGGAGGATCGCAGCGCAAAGAGAACGAGAGTAACGTCTGCTGCTTTCTCTCTCCCCTGCACGGCAGCGCATGGGTAGTTCCCTCGGGCAAGGTGTTGCGGTCGCGAAGGTGGTCAGTTGGAGGGACACAGGAGGCGGTGGATCCCGGCAGAATGACCTTTACGTAACCAGAGCATTGAAGTGTACAGTATTAAGGCACCCTTTGCAGCTCTCCACATTCCGCCCGTGGTCCACTCGAACTTAGTCCATCCCGCGCAACACGCTTTCTTCCCCAGCCCGAGCTCTGCGAGATTCTTCACGTCCTAACCAAAACACCCAATTCTCTCCGCCAACATAATCCACGATAAACGACGCCCCACGACCGCCACGAACAGCAGCTCGCCGCATACATCATGGCCGCAGAACAGAGAAAGCTGCTCGAGCAGCTCATGGGCGGCTCGGCTAGTACCCGCGCCGCCTCACTGTCCATGACCGATCCCAAAGTCTGCAGATCTTTCCTCGTCGGAACATGCCCTCACGACCTCTTCACAAATACCAAGCAGGACCTGGGTCCCTGCCCGAAACAGCACTCTGAGGCGCTCAAGGCCGAGTACGAGGGACTCTCGGACAAGGAAAAGCAAAAGTACGGATTCGAGTACGATTACATGCGCGATCTCCAAAAATACATCGACGACTGCAACAGGAGGATAGACTCGGCCCAGCGCAGGCTCGAGAAGACGCCCGACGAGATCCGTCAAACAAACGCTCTGGTACGTGGCCATGCTTGTTTATCTTGCGATGACCCTGGCTGATCTTTCCAATAGTTGAAAAGCATATCGGAATTCTCATCCACCATTCACAACGGCACCCTCGAAGTCGAAATTCTAGGCGAAATGGGCGAGGTATCCCGCGCCATCGATGAGTTCTACCGGGTACGACAGGCGCAACAGACGAAATTGGACCGCGAAAAGGAGCTCAAGGCACTCTCCGACACCTCGGGCCCGTCTGGCCATCAAAAATTGCAGGTCTGCGACGTGTGTGGCGCCTACCTCAGCAGGCTGGACAATGATCGCCGTCTGGCAGACCACTTTTACGGCAAGATGCACCTGGGCTACGCGCAGATGCGCAAGACCTACGACGCGTTCCCCAAGGAGATGCGCCACCGCCAGCGAGCGCCGATGGACGATGACAACATGGGATCCGGCGGTCCCAGAGGGCCCAGGAGCGGTGGCGGGTACCGTGGAAGGGGAGGCAGAGGGTATCGCGGCGGATGGTAGGCCCATCAAGGGAGAATAGGCCGCGAACGAACGAAATGACCGACTGAACCTTGTTCGACATATCGCCTATCCTGAGGGGCAGGACGAAAGATCGTCATAACATTGACCAGTTGGACAAACACCAAACAACAGTCGACGCCTGCCGCTACCACCAAGGTGGGCTTTTTCAGTCTGCACTGGTTCGCAGGAAAACGTGGACAATTTTCAGCATCGATTTACAGAATGCAAAACGTGGGTGACGAACCACTGGAGTTCCGTTTGCTTCATACTAAGTCTTTTAGGCCTCATTTCCGGCATCAGAGGACGGCTCGCGCTGGGACAATGCGCATGGTTAGAAAAGACCCTTGCTAGAGGCACGGAAGGTTAAACTTGACCTCGAGCGATGATGACAGCTCCCAAACAGCTTTATGTATTTACGCTGGCAACAGGGCCTTCTACGTTTCCAACGCCCAGGCGCCCGCTGAAAGGGTGAACCATGCTTGGAAGCGAACAAGAATAAATCAAAAGTCCTACTCATTTTCCATTCATCGCAGCGTCCAGAAAATGCATCGTCGCTGTTTTGGTGATCCAGCCCATGATGCCTCTCCTCGTGAAACCGTACCACATGCATTCCTTAAGACTGAGCAGCGTCAGCAGCGCTCTTGAGCTTGGCATCGAACGCCTCCATCTCATCGTCCCATCTGCCAAGGGGCGACAGGACGGGCGGTGACGTATTGCCGCTCGTGGTTGCGCCGGGCAGCGCAGGGAACTCCTCGGTGCTAATAATCGGCGCCGGCGCAGAGGGCTTGGCGGCGGCAGGCTTGGCCTCCTGAGCGCCGTTTGACGCGGAATCCCGTTCGTAGTCGTTGGCGTACCCACCACGGCCGCCTCGTCCACCGCGCCCCTGCCCACGACCCCTACCACGGCCCCGACCACCCCTACGCTCCTCACCAGGGCCTGCATACCGATCGCCGACCTCGTCGCCCCCGTGAGCAAACCGACTCCCCGCGAGCCCGCGCCCGACCTCGTTCCGCGGACCCCTCCATTCGCTCCGCGGAACCCTCTCCTCTCCTCCTCTTGCGCGAGCGCGTCCTTGCCCTCATCCCAGCCTCCCTCCTTCATGCTCATTGCCTTGAGCTTCCTCTCCCTGTTCTTGGCGCGCTCGTCGTCCATGCGCCTGCGCTCCTCTTCGCCGCGCCGCCGCCTCTCCTCGTCAAGCTTCCTGCGCTGCCGCGCCTCCTCCATGCCGCGCGCGTACGCCTCGGCGTGGCTGCGCTCGTCCTGCTCGGCCTGCTCGAACTTGCGCGTCTTCTCCGCGTTGAGGATTCGCATCTGCTCCATCTTGGCCGCCAACTCCGACTCGGTGAGCTTGGTCCGCGGGTTTGCGCCGGACTGCAGTCGCGCCGCGGCGTTGAGGGCAGTGTTTGCGCCGGGGGCGGCTGCGGTTGAGACGCCGGCCGCCGGGCCTGTGGGCGCAGTGGGCGGGGCGTGCTGCGTTTTCGCGGG
>JAIMZG010000724.1:0-23038 GCA_020466075.1 Colletotrichum coccodes
CCCACGTCCCCCCCCCCCCCCTCGCGCATCCTCAACTGGGACACACCACCACGACGACGTTCCAAGGCAGTGTAAGTATGTGCAGCGCGTAGTGTATTCCGCAGTAATACCGATGAAGGGCGCCCACACCCCCACAGCGGTACCCAGTGGGGATCGCCTCCCGTTGCTATTTTTGAACTTTATGTTCCTGTCGTTGTCGCCGTCACCATCAGATTGTCATTCTGTCCAGTCTCCTCTCCTCTCCTCTCGGGACCGACGACACGAATGGTAGGTTGTAGACATGTTTAATCTCCTGCCTCCTGTCCGTCACTTTTGCGATTCGAATGTCTGGGCCTCCTTCCGACGACGCCCGACATCACCCACGTGATGCGCATTCTTTGACCCCCAAAGAAATCGGCCCCTGTGAAACGTACCGACGCGCCCAGAACTCTTAGTCCTTGAGCCGAGCTGTCAAGGGGCGGGAACAAAGCAACCCAAAACGCACAAAGGCCTTGTGGTTCCAAGAGCGAAGGACACCTCAGGTCCGGGGCGGAGCCACGTCCTCCCTTCGTCTCTTCGGTAGCGCTAACCGATCCCGCCGTCCAAGTTCCGGGAGAGAAGACGCACGAGCACGAAGCATCTCGCCTCCGCGCGGACTCGGTTCGTCACTTCTCTCTCCCCTTTGCTGTGGTACCTGTGGTACCTGACCCTAGATATTGGCGGGTTGCCCCAGACAGATTCGAGCTAAGCAAATGCCATGCCCGCGATGCCGTGTCAAACGAGTGCTTGTTCCGGCCCAGACCTTTCCAACTCCCCACTAGGCTATACGTGCGGGATCTGGCGTTACGAATCCCCTCTATGTTCGCCTGCGCCTCCCGGCCCGTGGTCCAGAACCTCACGCGAGAGCACCGGCTCGCCAATCGCCTGTGACCCACGCTTCGGCCTCTTCTTCTCCTGGCACCCAAGCCTCTCGGGGCGAGGAATACGCACGACGAAGACGTCAAATGCCACCTTGCCACCAGGCCCAAGTCCACGGGGCCCGGCACTCGGCACTCGACCGGTACCTATGCGCCCACATCCCTGTGTCCCTCTTCCAACCCCCGCGCGGCCCGGACTACACCATTGGACGGTCGACCATGGACTACGGCTAGAAGGCGCGCGGCGATATCGCGTCTGGTGCTGCAACAACGCAGAGGCGACGCTGCGCGGCCGCGCCTGCGTTCTTTCCATGGTGAGTCCGGAATGGACGCGACGGACCGGGCGGCTGTCAATTCCGTATCACAAATCGGCGCGGCCGTGCCATCCGCGTAGCCGTCGTGGTCTGGCGTTCGCGACCCGCGCTCAACATGTCAATGTGTCAAAACTGGCTGGCATGGTTCGCCGGAAGGCGCCCTGTGAGGTACAGAGTCGGGTCAAGGATGGTGGGGGAGGAGACAGCATCCGAGAAGCGGCGTCGACGATTTCCAGGGATGCCAGACCACACCGGCGCGCACAGCAATATACCTTGCACAGCAAACACACGAGCACCGTTCGTCTCGCAGGTTCGTTGGGCGTTCGTAATGCCATCAATGCTGTTGTGAAAGTCTTTTCCCCAAAGGGTACTGCCACGCATGATGCAATGCTCGAGCCGTGTTCAATGCTCACATTTGGGTCTTTTTCTCTTCGGTCCGATCGGATGCTAACTTGCTTACGCCGATGACGAGACCATCTTCATGTTCATCAGTTGTTCATCATCATGCCTTCTCAGCGCTGAGACTCCTCCGTGGTCTTGGTCCCCGGTGCCCTAACCTTTCGCCAAGGCCCCCCGCTCAGGTCAACCACGTCCATCTCTTCCTTCTCTCCCGCATTTATTCAGGGTCCGGCGCGAACCCAGACTCCGACCCGGCTTGTGCCGCCTCCATGTCCTTGAGCGCCTTCTGGCCCTCCTCCGTTGTGGCGTCGATGATCTGCTCCTCCAGACTCAGGATGCCGGCCTGTGGTTTGCAATCTCGTCAGCAAATCCAGCTCATCAAACATTGAGCGCTCATCTCCAATACCGCCTCCACAGGGCGGTGGGAGGATTTCACTTACGTCACCGAGCTTGCCGACAATGTCCTCGGCTTCGTCAACCTTCATCTTGCCTAGCACCTCGTTGACCTTATCCAAGCTACCGCTCTCCAGTGCCTTCTGGAAGTCGGCGCTAAAGCCCTCGAAAATTTCCCGTCCCTGCTTGACCGCCGGGTCCTCGCTGTCCTTGGGCGGATGGTAATCTTGATCTCCGTTCCGGGCTCCACCGCATGCAGCTGGATCTGCTCGACGCCCTCGGGCTCGTTGGCGCGCTCCTTGACAATCTCCCGCGCCCGGTTCCTGATCTTGCCGTACGTGTCCTGGACGTCCTTGTAGAACACTTCCTGCGCCTGGTGGCCCCGCGTCGTGATGCGCTTGAAGAACATGCCCACACCGTCCTTACCCAGGGCCCGGCAGTACTGCAGCAGCAGCGCCTGGTGCACGCACTGCCGGCAGTAGTCGTCCTTGCCTTCGAGGGCGGCATCGAACGCGAGCACCAGCAGGCCGTCCGTCTCCCGTTCCGTCAGGATCTGCGGGTTCTTGGACAGGTACGACAGGCTGGACGTGTAGTCGTCGGCCTTGATCTGTGCAAACTTCTTGGCGGCGGGGGATGCCTCGATCTCTTCGTCGTCGTCGTACGAGGTCGTCGACTTGGCCGGGAGGGACTGCGTCATGTCGAAGTTGGGGTTTAGGAGCTCCGGCTTGCGTTCTTCCTTCTTCCCCGTGTCCTTAGACTTGTTGACGTGCGAGCTGTCGAAGCCCGTGTGGATGCCCTCGCTCGTGATCTTGCGGCCCTCCTCCTTCTCCAGCTCGGCCAGCTTGGCTAGCAGCTCCTTCTGCAGGTTCTGCACCTTGGTCAGATGTCCCTCCACGCCCTCGAGCATGGCCTGGTAGCGGTTCTCGGGCTTCTTCTCGTCCAGTTCCTTGTTCACCTGATCCAGCAGCACGGCCATCATCTTGGAGAAGGTGGGCAGCGGCTCCGACTCGGCGTGGATGCCCTCGGGGCGCGGGGGCGGCTGGTCGTCTTCCGGCTTTCCGGCCGACTCCATGACGGCCTGGAAGGCGACCTCGCCGGGGTTGCGGGTCTCGGCTTCGGAGGCGTGGGACTTTAGGGCGTCGAGTAGCTTGGATATACGCTTCATCAAGCCATCGTTGATGATGCGCTCGTACTTGAGCGTCTCGATCTGGTGCTTGCGCTGAAGTCGCTCCTGGTGGATCTGGTTCTGCTTCGCTCGGATGAAGGAGCGCTTATCGACGTTGGGGTGGACTTCGACATCCGAGTCGTCGCTGAGCTCCAGCGCATCCTGTCGTGTTTGCAGGTTAGTACGTGCGGTCGGCGTCGTGAAGACCACGGCAAGGGCCAGTGAGTGCGTAACATACCCATTTGCTGTAGTCGACAGGCATCTTGGCAATGGTTCAAAGTTGTGATGAAGGTGCTTGGTTGCCTGCAGCTGGGACAGGCCTCGATCGTTGAGGTGCCTTTCAAGACAATGTTGGTGCGTGGAATGTTCTGGATTTTGCTCTACAACGGATGCTGTTTGGCAGGAGCCAGTACGGAGCATCACAAGTGCGGGGCACTACCCCGCCGCCTGGTGCTGTGTTTGCAGCTGAGCTCAGCTACGAGATCGGCAGGTGACCGGTGCAACCTGCGGCTCTTTGTCCAGTCAATCTCACATTCTTGTCAAATGCTTCAACGACGCCGAGTTCCTGGCTCCGGCCAAATAAATGCCAACGTGGCCGGATGCTTTCATTGAAGTTTTCGCTTCGCAGTCTAGTATAGAAACAATTATCGGTCAGAACATCAGGGACCTAAAACCCTACCAGTATCAAACCCATCCTTTGCCACTCTCCCAGGCCCAACATATCCCCTCTGATTACTCACAATCCTGACCCCCTTTACCACCGCGTCCGTCGAGTAATGCGTATGTCCAAACACCCAGCAGCCCACACGACTCCAAGTTCCACCATCTTCCAAGATCCCTGTCGCGAAAGCCGAAGACCACGGACTGTCTCTGTGTTGAGGCTCCGACGTCCCCTCGAGGGAAGGCGCATGGTGTGTGGCGACAATCACCACTCTCTCCTCGGGCATCTCGCTTAACTCGCCCTTGAGCCACTCCAAGTCAGCGGCGTGGGCGGCATTATGTGTCTCGGGACTCCAACCCTCAATGTGATGGAAATCCTTGACCCTCCCCGCAACGGCCTCCCTCGCTTCCTCTGGGATCATTGTCCATAGCGTGCACCCTAGGATCGTCACGTTCGTACCGGGGATATCGAATCTGCGCTGGTGGAGAACGTGAAGCCTTCCCATGAGTGACGGTTCCCTCTCGAGCTCCTTTGCTTTGACAAGAGTCTTGTTGTAGCCAAGTCCTTGGAACTCGTGGTTGCCCAGGACGAGCAGGATACCCGCATAACGTACCGTCTGGCGCCGGACGAAGCCCAGGTATTCGTCATAGTCGGCTAGGCTTCCGATGTCCCCAGGCAGCAGGAGATATGGCGCCGTGACAGGGAAGTCAAATATCGAGTAGTCCCTGCTGGCCTCCAGGTGCAGATCCGACATGAACTGAACGACGTTGGATGATGCCCTCTCCGTGGCCATCCCCCCGCGTTGTGGTTGGTCACGGTAAAATAAACAATATCAATATGTTGGGTGGTGCCTTACAGTGATGCTCCAAGCCAGTACCATTGCTTGGCCAAGCAGAGGGTGTAAACGTGAGGCATAAACCAATCCACAAAGACTGGGACTGAGTCTTGTTGCCCATGGTATTATATAATCAAGCTCTTCCTCCACCGACAAATGGATGCACAGCCGGGTGAGGTCATGTTCATCACACAGAAGCGCGGTCGTGATCACTACAAAACATATGGCACGCCAGCACGCCTGCACGCTTCATGGTAGGCTTCGGTGAAAGTCTGATTCATGAATTTTGACGTTCTCCAAACGCTCATCTGCTTGCTTCACCTGGACTCTCTCACCCTCGAGTCCTAAAACTACTAATACCTTATGTTACATACGTTCGCACACACTATTCGTTATGAGTACACTGTTGCATGGGGATGAACGGGAAGTTTCATGCCTCCGTATTTCGAGAGGGCAACCAACGCTCTCTCTCGTCTAAACCAGATGCCAAACCGAACTCCGTGTGCATGCCTTCCCAAGAGTCTGCCTCTCGCTTGTTGAACTGACGGATTGGCTTATTACTGCATGGTCTTCAAGAAACCATCCAGGTCGAAACTCTCCTCATACTGGCGATTATCCCAGAGATCGCCCAAATCGTCAAGCCAAGCCTTCTTGCCAGGCTGCTTACCTGTGACAACATCACCCGTCTCGATGTCTACCATGTCCTCTTCTCTTCCTTCCATCGCGTTCTGAGGTTTGTCCGATATGAGACTGGGTCCTGTGTCTCCCAGATTGAAAAGGTCGAGGATCTGATCTGTATCCATCGTGGCCAAACCAGCGTTCTGTTGATTAACCACAGTTGAGGCAACGTCGATCTTGAAGCGTTGCAGACTGAGAATCTTCTCCTCCAGTGTACCTCTAGTGACCAGACGATATACATTGACGACCTTCTTTTGGCCGATTCGGTGAGCTCGATCCATGGCCTGCATGTCCTTCTGGGGATTCCAGTCGTGTTCGACGAAGATGACGGTGTCGGCACCGGTAAGGTTAAGACCCAGACCTCCGACACTGGTGGTCAGGAGCAAGACATCGTAAGAGGGGTCGCTGTTAAACTTGTTGACAATGTCTTGCCTCTTGTTGGCTTCAACACCACCATCCAGACGAAGGTAAGTGACGCCCGGCAGCATGCTCTTCAGGACTGTGTTCTGGACCATGTCCAGCATCTCCTTCATCTGACAGAAGACGAGAGCACGATGCGGCTTGATCGGCTGGTACAGCGGGTCGTTTGACTCGGCTTCTTCTACGCCAATGCCGCAGTCAACGAGCAAATCTCTTAGGGCGGTCAGCTTGGGCGCGTGAACGGGGTCCTCGAGGCTGGTCCCTTGCTTGCTGAGGATGCGCTGGGTCTCGTCGTACATGCCGTGCCCGGGCTTCATGACCATGGCAGGAGAATTGCAGAGTTTCCGCATGTACTGCAGGGCCTGGAAGATGTGTGACTTGGCATCCTTGTCTTCGCGACCAGCCTCCTCTTGCAGCTTCTTGCCTTGCTTCCTGGTGAAGTCGTCGAAAAGCTTCTTCTGAAGGTCGCTCAAATCGCAGTAGTAATTCTGCAAGATCTTGGGCGGCAGGTCATCAAGCACCTCCTCCTTGAGACGCCGCAGGAGGAAAGGAAGAACTTGCTTATGAAGGGCTTCGATAGCCAGGGCACCCGCTTCCTGTTCCTTGGAAGACGCCTTGCTAAAGCGACTTGCGGCGATAGGCTTGGCGAACCTGTCCAGGAACACCTTTTCGGCCCCAAGGAAACCAGGCATCAAAAAGTCGAAGAGAGACCAGAGTTCCAAAACGTTGTTCTGGATGGGCGTGCCGGTTAGAATTAGCCGGTGGTTACTTGCCAGTTTTTTGACAGCAATCGTAATTTTTGCCTTGGGGTTCTTTATCAAGTGTCCCTCGTCAAGGATGACGTAGTTCCAGTTGTACTTCGCGAGGACTTCCGCATCATTTCGGCAGACGTCGTAGCTTGTGACGACAATATCGGTCTTGTCCAGGCCGTCCTTCATGGACTTTCTCTCAGCGGGTGGGCCAACGTAGGCCGTGACGCTGAGGAAGGGAGCGTATGTCTTGATTTCCTGCTGCCAATGACCAGAGAGCGTAGGGGGACAGACAACCAGAGACGGGAGGCGTCGAACGTCGGGCGCGCCAGTCTTCGCGAATTCTTCCGCACGCTGATGGTGATCGCTGGCAACCATACAAATGGTTTGCAAAGTCTTGCCAAGACCCATATCATCGCAAAGAATCCCGTGTAAGTGGTATTTGTTGAGAAAGTGTAGCCAGTTGACTCCCTCTTGTTGGTACGAGCGAAGCTCTGCCTTGATTGCAACCGGGATCTGAAAAGATTCCACCTTCTTCGGGTCCAATAGCTGTGAAATGAACGTTCGTTCGCGATCTCTGCCCTTCAGCAGCTCCTCAGACAGACCTGGGGGATCGGGAATGCCAGCCTCGAGGGGTACGAGCTTGACGAGAGTAGCGAATGAGGTTGTCGCAATTAGGCGGATCTCGTTGTCGGAGTCGCTCATGCGGCCCAAGACAGGAACGATGAGGAAGATCACGTAAGGAAGGATGGCGTCACCCATGACTGCGATCAAGTGGTAGATGGCCTCGATGGCACCTTGGCGGAAGTTGAGGTCAACGGGATTGCTAATGGATGGCAAGACGTTCTCAACGAGTGCTGTCATGCCTTCAACTGTGATGACACTGCAGATGGTAGCCATGCATTTCGCAGCCATGTAACGGAAGACGGATAGCTCGGAATGCAAAGCCTTGATGACCAATGGTACCTTTTCCATAATGAACGGATGAAGGGCCTTGTCGAGGGTTGGCATAAGCGTCCGGATAAGGGACAGGGCGTCGACGATTTCTTGGCCGAAAGTGTTCTCAGGGTCTCTTGCCTCCGACGGCAAGGAACCAGAGAATGCTTTGACGAGAGGATCCTCCATGAAGACCCTGATTGTGGGTACGGCAGTGAGGAGGTCTGCACCATATGTCTGAGCCAGTATCTCCAATGCCTCCTTGGCGCCACGGCGCGTGATGCGGGCTGCCTTGACTTCCTTTGCCCATTTGGCGGCGTCTGCGTGATCCACGCGGTCCTCCTCCTTTTGCATTGAAAGAACGCAGTCCATTTTGCTTGCGTGAACAGGGAACTCGGGTGTTTCGGCGACCTCCACGCAGGAGAACTTGATCAGGTTGGAAACAACCTTATCGGCTGGTCCACGACGGCCCATCTCGTTGAAAACTTGAACAAGTCTTGCAATGGTGGCTGAAGCCCGGCTCTGAAGCTCCTGGTTTTCTTCCGTCTTAATGCTATCCATGATGCCCTTAATCAACGGGCTAGGCTTCTTAGGCAGAGCCTTGATCGCAACTAGTGCGCAAGCCGCGCCGGCCTTGATGCGCACATCTCGGGAGTCTTTAGCTGCCTTTGCGTCGGAAATCGCAGAAACAGCCACATCTCTGGCTTCCCCAAGCATTTGGCTCGCAACCAGACGTTGCCCGGGCGACATGGCCTTCTTGAGTTTGTCAAAATCCTCACCGACAACCTTGTCCGCAACGGCGGTGGAGAAAGCGCCAGGACCTGCCTGCTCGTCGCCCTGAACAAGGACGGCGAGGGTCGGAAGCCGTCCACTTGACACTTTCCCATGATCACGGAACATGTTGAGAAGTTGCTGACATTGCGAACGGACTCTGTGCATGTAACTGACCAGGTCGCTGTAATGGCCAGGTCGCTCTGTCTCGATGATCTTTTGCAAGGGGGCTGCGAATCTTTGCGCTCCGTCCGCCGCAGGTCTGTTTTTGGCATACTCGTCGATGACCATGCATGCTGTGAGCTGTGTAGAGGATGCCCTGTCTGATAGACCAGCGAGGAGAAGCTGATCATACTCGGAAAGGTCCGAGGCTGAAATGAAGGACATGATCAAACCCATGGCCTTGGCTGCAGAAACCCGCGACCGAATCAGGGTATCCATACCAACTAGGTCTATGTCTCCCTGAATCATGTGGCCATCAACGTCATGAGTATGAGACGTAACAGGGACGTCATCAGTCTTCGCAGATTTGCGACGACGCTTGGCCGCTCTGTCGGGGCCCTCGGGAGATGATGCCTTTCGGGCAGGCGTCACGGCGACAGGTGCATAAGTGCCGCCCGAGGGCTTCTGGAAAAGATGGGCGGGCATGGGCAAGGGTGCCGTGACACGCCGATGGGATGCAGTGTGAGTCTCATCAAGGGCTCGACGTGAGCGGCGAACTCGTCGGCCAAGATCTCGGGAGTCTTGGAAAGAGAGCGAACCAAGGCCGTCCAAACATCCAGGGACATGGCTAGTGTTTCTCTGTCCCTTTCCACGAGTATGTTCTGGAAGATCAGACGCAATATCCTTCCGTTGAGCCATCCCCGTGAGTTTTCGGCACCCAGATTTGCGAAGGTCATGAGGGCCTTCAGCACGGCTAGGCGAACAGAGGTGATGGTGTGTCGAAGGAAGGGATAGAGACGCGGCACCAACAATGTGAACGAGCGCTCTTCGTCTTGCGCGGCGGACGTCTCCATGGCCTGAAGCACTTCGGGATAACCGCAAAGTGTCGCGAGAAGATCCATGATCTTACCAGTACTGGCGCTCAGGTCGTCGCCCAGATCGGCAAGACTTCCCCACATGATGTTGATGAGGCCGTCAATGGACCCGGGTCGTAAGGTGACGAATTCCTTGGCCATGGGCAACAGCGTCGCGGCACTTACCGACCTAACGTCGTCGTCGTGTTCTTCCAGTCCCTTCATGACTAGACGGACGACTCCGTCGATCATTTCGTTGTCTTCGAGCAGTAGGTCCTTCCGTACCGCAACGACGTATCTCAGGCCGACCATGCCGCCGTGACAAACCGACCACTGAAGCATTTCGAGGTGTAGATCATCCTGCATGACCATGCGATAAAGAATCTTGTAGATGCCGTGAACTGATTCTGCCGGAATGTGCCGGAGCACTGAGCCGAGGGATTGGCCAATGGTTTCGCGAATAGGAGCGACTGACGTATCGGAACTGTAATCGGTAAACCTGTCCAGCATCAAGACGCAGCAGAGCCGACAGGCCAGGTCATCCAGCCAGGCTTGATTCAACCGGTCGTTTTCCGTCCGGGACTTGGAGCGTATTCTGCCGGCCCCACCTCCGTGAACGCGGATAACCTCCCGGATGCCCATTGCAGCTCCATGCCGAGTCTCCCAGGAGGGGTCAAAGAGGTCAACCTTCAGGAAGTCACATAGTCGGTCGTACGGCCACTCGGCACCCTCCATGGTATTGTCCACCTCGATTTCGGATTTGATCGGCATCACTTGTCCCTTGAACTCGCTGACAACCTTCGAGTCTTCATCGACATCTGCCGGTCTATCCAGGTTGAAGTAGTCGTTCGTTTTTCCATTCTTCTGTTTGGAGTCGGCATCTGGCATTGGCGTTTCGTCGAATCCTTCGGAACCTGCTGTCGTAGTTCTTTTCATGGTCAAATCGCCGAATCCGCCTTTCCCTTGAGCAGCTTTCTGCAGCTCTCTCTTGCGTTTCCTCTTCAGGACGTTAAGCTGCCTTGAGCTCAAGCCCGTCTCCTCTGCTGGTTGGTTGTGACCGTGCGGGGTGGCGTTCTCCTTGCTTCCATTGTGACCATTTGCTGAGTCTTGGGGGGTAATAGGACTGGAATCCTTTTCGACAAGTACAGGCATTTCGGCATCCTCAAACACCCTGCCGAGCAGACCAAGTCGTCCATTGAGCGTTTTCTTCTGGTGAGCAAGTCGCGCAGGAGGGTCTAATGAGGCCAAAGCATACTCGATATTGCCACCTCTCAGAAGCTGACGGCCGTACTTGATAATGTGCTCTACATTCAGCGACCCCAGCTTGAGAAGCTCGTCGGAAAAGAAGGATGGCGCCTCCTTTTCCTCCTCCTTCTTCACGTGACCATTCTCCTCGGGCTCGTCCTTTTTGACTGGCGCAACGTCCTCATCCTCATTCGGATCGTACAACGGTGCATTCTCGATAATCTTGCCTATCGCTTTGGCTGCCGTAGAACGTGTCTCCCAATCCTTGTGCCGAAGATAGGGGACGACTCTGGAAAGAAGGTTGAAAAGCTCATCGGGATGCTGCTTTTGCCAGTCGGCGAGTTGGTTGACGGCGGTGTCACGAATCAGACGAGTACTTCCCGTTTCGAGAATCCTACGCAAAGCAGTTAGCAAGCTACTCTGGGAAGGACAATGCACATCGTCTGGAGCGGCGGCGAAGCTCAGAGCTCACTCGATCGGACCTTAACCAGATATGTGCTTGAGTCTGATTACGATTGAGATGAGCCAGGCAAGGGTGTTCGCTTTGCCAGGATGCAGATGGAGCCATGTGTTTTACTCACGTGACCAATCTGTCAAGTCTGTTACAGCAAGGTTAGTGCCAGTCCTAGGCTTATCGGATCTGAGTGATCGCGCAAGGATCATCGGAGGAAACGCACCTCGACGCCATTTTGTATTATGATGTGTTTGATGAGACTTTCATCATCAGGTTGAGTTTCTGCGAGTGGTATTAGCCAAGCTCCGAGAAAGGCGGCTGTAATTTCGAGAGAAGATGAAGGAACAAGACAGCTAAATGCATGGGCGTATAAATGAGAAGTAAAGGGAAGGGTCGTCTAAGTTTAAGCACGTGGTGCATGCCATCCCACGGTGCCCAGACAGAGGTGATGCACTTTGAGGTGAAGACTGAATCATGACAATCGGGGAAGCAACATCCATGTTGAGATGATCCCGATGATGGGAAAAGGGGACGGCAGAGTGATGGAGGATGCGCCGGTCCGAGACATCCAATGACAGATGGGGAAGATGGTGCGAGGATATGACTGAAGAGGGTATGAACATATCGGGGGGGGGGGGGGGGGGGACGCGGTTGCAGTCAATGGGGTACGTACCGGAGCTGGGCAAGCGGGTAACGCGATGGGGCCGGATGCAAATCGCGATCCTGTCCACTGCGGATCAAGCCGAGTCTTAATAAAAAGATGCGACTACCATGCAAACATCGGGATCAATAGGATCCAAATGGTGCCGCCACGTCGCGTCGAAGCTTGCTGCGAGTTCTGAAATGGGGCGCGAAACCGAGAAAAGACGTGTAAAGAGGTTGGGTGCCGATCAATAGCGCTTCCGCAAGAAGCTGATCGAAAGAGCGATGGTCGTTGTGGGTTTGCTGAATTGTTGCACAAAGCGGTGATGGAGCTGGGAACCCGCCGGGCCGACGTGGGATTAAGGAAAGGAAATAGGCCTATTGAAAAGGTGAGGCTCCGAACCACGGGATGAGAGGAATGACGCCTTAAGTGAGAAAAGGAAGAGGCGCGCCTAGATGTGCGTGATTGGGGATGCGGTGCTAGCCGGGTGCGAGGGCGGGAATGCAGTGCGCGGCGCGCGTGGTGCCTGCCTGAGGTAACAATGGAATACCACTTACTGCTTGCGAATTTCAGTGCCTGAGGTGGATTTCAAACTGCTGATGTTGGGTTGTGTTGGCGGTATAGGTGGAGGTTTCGGTGCGGTTGGCGCCAGTCGTGCTGACCAAGATGACAAAATGGGCCAATGATTTGCGAGGGTTGACGGGGTCTCGTCAAAAGGGCAGCACCTCTGGCAGCGTGGGACGTCGCTCTGGAGGGAAATTTTGGGGTGGAGGGGCCCGGACAGTCTTAAAGGTATGCCTGCAGTACTTTTATAATTACCCGTGGGCCCGTGAGAGAGAAAAAATGGAAGGAAAGCCAGCCGTTCCTTCACGCAGCGACGGCGTCTCGCTTAATTTCCTTAGCGTCATCTAGTGTCCCTGGTCCGCCTCCACTCCCCAGCAAACAATAAACCCTGTTAGGCCTGCCAGAGACCCGTTGTCGTCGTCCTCGCCGGCCACCTTTCCATGTCATCGTCCCTTTTCGTCCATTTCTCCCTTTCGATATCCCGTGCCATTCTCACCTTGGCCCCGATGTCGAATGTGCGGTTTAACTCCAATGGATCTCGTTTCTCATCATTCTGATGCTTTCCATCATCAATATCATCCTTTTTCCATCCCCACGAAGTCTGTATCAACTGGCGCGCTCGCTGTTCCCTCTATGATTCGCCTCGTTTCATGGATTCGTCGAACCTACGCATTCCAAAGGCATGCAACCGCGATGATACCCCGGCGCATGGTCGATTGAGGCAGACAGGAAGTTCAGGTAGCCTCGTCCTCCTAGCAGCCAGAAACATGCAAGCGCACGCCCGTTCTTGGAAAAAGCAGAAACAGTTTGTTCGACAACAGTTCCGCCTGCCCTCGAACACACTCGGGGCTTTTCTGTTTTGAGTTTTTCGATGCCTCTGGCATTTATCCACACGCCCAAAGTTCCCGCTCGGCACTTCCCAGATATGGGGTCTCATCATCACTGATGACTATCACCAATTCGCTGGGGGGCCAGGGCTAGCATCAGAGTGCCATCCAAACTCTCTCCCTTGTGTGAGAGGGCCGCCGGATTTGTTTGATGTCTCGTCCCCCCCTTTTTTTCCCTTCTAATTCACAACGATGAATGGCATATCGCAACGATCTCTCACGATACCTCTTCCCATCGTTGCCCCTTGCAACCGGCGGATTGGACGTGGCTTTGTCTTCAATCAAAGCACCCAACCTCCCCACCATGGAACGCTCTTCGGTAACGGCGGCGAACTTAGGCTATCCGTCGCGTCTGAGCAAGCTAGATGGACAGATCGGTCTACAGCTTTTAAGATGGCCTTGTGATTATCAGGCCGGGCTACCCCTTGGAGACTAGTCTGAGCCTGCGCTGCACAGACAGAGCAAGCTTTTTGCCCTATCAGCAGCACTGAGCAGCAGGCAACCTCTCACAACCTTGTGCCGTCAGAAATTCCGATGACTAGGCTTCTATGGCAAGGCATCACTGGATGACTGCTTGCTTTGGATGGATGGATCGATTGGTCGATGGATGAATGGATGGATGGATGGATGAGATGAGCGAAAGAGCGATGGAGATGGCGGGCTGCGAGTGCAGCAGACCACGCCGGCGCGAGGATCATCGCAGGCATGCCGGTGCAGCTGCGGCCAGTCCTGGCCGATACCTCGAATGGGAAATAAGCTGGCTCGGCTGGCACAAGACGTGGGGTAAGGTTGGGATTCTTGGCGTGACCTACCTGGGTCCCGAGATTCTGGCGTTCCAGCAGCACGCCATCTCTGATTCGTCTTGGGTCATCAATGTCCAGCTTCTCAGGGACCTTTTTGCTGTGGTCACCGGCCAGAGAGGCTGGCTAGTTGGCAGCCAACCGAAGTTCGAACCGCTCTTCCACTGGCATATCCCCTTTAGATCCGGATTACAATGGTCTCATTTTATCTTCAGTCACACTCCGCCCATTTTGTCCGTCCCTCTTGGTGGTTCCAGGGCGACATGCTGCAGTGTCTTGCCCGCTTCGGCTCTCCTGCTCCCCTGGCGCTTGGCTGGCTTCATTGGCATTTCCTGAACCCTCCCCCCCCGGCAACGGACTGGGCAATCCAAAATTCGTCCACCAGCATGCACGGACTGACGCTACATTGTCTGCTGGTCCAAACCTTCATCCTTCTCCGGATCTCTGACTCGAATAATGAAGCGTCTCGATTCCTGTCCTTTCGGCGACACTTTCTGATCCAGCAACGTGGCTATCTCTGTCATAAGGTGAGAAGAGTACGTGTGCTCTGCATCGCTTGGTGGCCAGTGCACATGTTCTGCCAGCGGCTCGACCGGGGTGCATATGGGACGGATCCAGCGCCATCCATGTTAAAGCTCAAACTTCTTGCTGGCCACCCGGTGTCATGAATGCTGCTCAGGCACACCGGCACGCTCACGCGGCCGTTGCCCACCACAGTTTTCCTTGATCGCGGGGGCTTCAGAAACAGACAGCTTTGCATGCGCACAGGCGCACGGGGATCAACGCGGAAGTGTCGGAACGGTTGAGCGTCTTCCTCTCGTAACCTTCGACAAAGAACGGTTTGACAGCTATGCCTCTCCATAATTAATGCTTGACGGATGCTGTCTCAGTGAGATTGTATACAAGTGTTATTATAACGAAGCTTTGTTAATATCAGAATATTGAGTCCAAACCCTTTAGGGCCACTCTAGAGCGAAAAAAAGCTTTACGGTCGGAGCGGTCGAATCGCGCTTCTTGATCAATGACCAACACTGCAGATGTAGCAATCCAACCGAGACCGAAGGTTACACAACGCTCAAAGTCCATGCTGACCTGGCAGATCGGTCACCGATGGCAATAGTAAAGACCACGCTCGTAGGCCTAGGTTCTCCTAACTTTATAAAAACCAGTGCCCAGCTATAGCCAGGCTTGAGCTAATGAGAAGGATGTAATAGCATATTTACTGCCTATGTACACGATCGAATCTCTTTGATCGGTCATAGAACTAACCCTCGCCGTGCCTAAGATCTGGCGCAGTGGTGCGGCCAATACTGGAGAAGGAAATCACGTACAGTGCAAATTGGGAACACTGTGTAATCGCACACTGACAATCGGTTTGCGCTTTCTTGGCTGCCTTCTTGTTGTCCTCAGGCACATATCGCCCTCCGAATGAACAGGCGCACCCCAGATTTGACGCGCCTTGACCTTCCACGTCCCACGCAGCTAGGTCTTCGCGATTCCTGGACGCGTCGTCTATCCCCACCACCAACAACGATCGGTCACGACTCCTCTCGATGCCGATGAAAATATTGCGCGACACGCCCCGAATCCTATCAGTGACTGCAACCGTACAAAGTCGCCGCCCTTGAGGCCGCAATCCCCTCCCTCATCATGTACATTAAACAGATCATCATCCAGGGCTTCAAGAGGTGCGCTCTTTGCGACAACACTGCTAGTTGACACCCTGCTGATTTAGTGATAGCTACAAGGAACAGACTGTCATCGAGCCCTTCTCTCCAGGCACCAACGTCATTGTCGGCCGCAATGGATCCGGCAAGAGTAACTTTTTCGCGGCAATCCGCTTCGTTTTAAGCGATGCCTACACTCAGATGACCCGCGAGGAGCGCCAGGCTCTATTGCATGAAGGATCAGGATCGGCTGTCATGTCCGCTTACGTCGAAATCATCTTCGACAACAGCGACGAACGCTTTCCCACAGGAGGCAAGGATGTCATTTTGCGTCGCACCATGGAACGAAGAAAGACGAGTACTCGGTCGACCGCAAAGTGGTGACCAAGAACGACGTCGTCAACCTGCTCGAGGCGGCCGGTTTCTCGAGGTCAAATCCTTACTACATTGTGCCCCAAGGTCGCGTCACAGCTTTGACCAACATGAAGGAATCTGACAGACTCACTTTGCTGAAGGAGGTCGCCGGAACTCAAGTCTACGAAGCGCGTCGAACCGAGTCGCTCAAAATCATGAATGAGACCAATAACAAGAGAGAAAAGATAGACGAACTTCTGGGCTACATCAAAGAGCGTTTGGCCGAGCTTGAGGAGGAGAAGGAGGAGCTCCGGGGCTTCCAGGACAAGGACCGCGAGCGCAGATGTCTTGAATACGCGCTCTACTACCAAGAGCAGCAGCAGATTCAGGAACAACTTGAGAGAATCGAAAACATCCGCCAGAGTGGCCTGGATAACACCGACTCGATACGTACTGAGCTCAAGGATGCCGAAAAGATGCTCACGAAGTTGGAGTCCGAGATCCACAAGTTGACGAAGGAGATGGACCTGCTCAAGGTCGAGCGTCGTCAGCTCGAAGAGGATCGTCGGGAAACGGCCAAATCGAAGGCCAAGGCAGAGCTGAAGGTGAAGAACCTGTCCGACGGTCAGTCTGCAGCCGTTCAAGCCCAGCAACAACACGAGGCCGACCTAGCCGCGACTATTGAGGAGATTTCGATAAAAAAGCAGGAGCTCAACAACGTCGTTCCGGAATATATCAGACGAAAGCAGCAAGAAGCGGACAAGAAGCAGCAGCTAGACACGGCCGAAGCCGCGCGGAACCGCCTCTTCACCAAGCAAAGTCGCGGCTCCCAGTTTAAGAACAAGGCTGAGCGTGACAAGTACTTGAGAGCGGAAATCGAGGATCTGCATTCAAGGCTCATGAGCCACAAGGCGAACAAGATGGACGCTGACGAGGATGTCGCTGGCACCGAAAATTCGATCAAGCAACTCGACAGCGATGTCGCCAACCTGAGACAACAACTGCAAAACTCGGGCGGTGCTCGAAACGACCTACTCGAGGAAGCGAGCAAGGCGAGAGAGACACTGGACAAGCTCGACGACGAGAAGAAGCTTCTCTGCCGCGAGGAGGAGAAGCTCGACACGATCTTGCAGGACGCGCGACAGGAGAGGGATCGGGCAGAGCGCGAGCTGAGCTCCATGATGGATGGCGATACCGCTCGCGGTCTTGCTACTATACGGCGGTTGAAGCAGGAGCAGGATATTCCCGGTGCCTATGGTACAATGGCAGAGCTTCTCGAAGTCAGCGACACCTACCGCCTTCCTGTTGAGCAGATTGCGGGCAACAGCATGTTCCACTACATCGTCGACACCGACCAAACGGCGACCTATCTCACCAACCACCTCCGCTCCCATTATGGAGGCAGACTTACGTTCATGCCACTTAACCGTCTTCACCCGAGATACATTACCATGCCGAGATCTCAAGATGGTATTGTGCCGCTCTTGAGCAAGATCCGCTACAATCCAATGTTTGAAAAAGCTTTCCAGCAGGTTTTTGGCAAAGTCGTTGTATGCCCCAACCTGAGCATAGGAGGCCAGTACGCGAGGAGTCACGGCGTTGACGCCATTACGCTAGATGGCGACACCACGAACAAGAGGGGTGCCATGACTGGTGGATACATCGATCCCCGGCGATCCAGACTGGAGGGCGTTCAGGCTGTCAACAAGTGGCGAGACGAGTATGAGCGGCTCCTGCAGCAGTCTGATCGGATTAGAACCCAGATCGAACAGAAGGAGCAAGAAATCACTCGCGCCATGGGTGAAGTTCAGAAGGCCGAACAGAAGCTGCGGCAGCTGGAGGCTGGCTTCGAGCCTTTGAGGCACGAACTGGCCAACAAGAACGGCCAGCTCGAGCACGAGAAGAGGCGCCTAAACGACGCCATCAGACACCGCGAAGCGGTCGAGAGAGACATGAAGATCTTCACAGAAAGTCTTGCTGCGAACGAGTCCGAGCTCGCGTCTGACTTTAAGAAATCTCTCAGCAATGCCGAGGAAAATCAGCTTGTCGAGCTCGACGCGCAAGTGCAACGACTTCAGAAGGAGTGGAACGATGCCAGCAAGAAGCGTAGAGAGGCGGAGAGCCGGAAACAGATCCTCGAAACAGACATCAATCAGAACCTCCAGCTGCGTCTGGATCAGCTCAACAGCCAGGCCTTCGAGAATAACACATCTGCTGGTGACTCCGGCAGCCTTAAGGAGGCTCAGCGAGAACTCAAGAAGCTTCAGCGGGAGACCAACGTCATTGAAACCAAAATGCAGGAGATCGAGACGAAGCTCGAGGAGCTGGGCGGCAAGCTCGACCGCCGCGAGGCCAAGAAAGCGGAGCAGGAAGAGATCCGCAGCACCGTCGCCGCGAAGGAAGCCAAGCAGCGCAGCGCCATCGAGAAGAGCATGTCCAAGAAGGCGGTATACACGGCACAGGCTGCAGATGCCGCCAAGGCGATCAGAGATCTCGGTGTCCTCCCTGAGGAGGCCTTTGACAAGTACGAGAGAATGGACGCCAGGCAAATCGACTCGAGGCTAAAGAAGGTCCGCAACGCTTTAAAGAAGTTCCAGCACGTCAACAAGAAGGCGTTTGAGCAGTACAACAGCTTCACCTCGCAACAAGACCAGCTCCTCAAGCGACGAAAGGAGCTGGATGCCTCGCAGGAGTCCATCGAGGAGCTTGTTGCCCATCTTGACCAGCGCAAGGACGAGGCTATCGAACGCACCTTCAAGCAGGTGTCGAAGGAGTTTGCCACCATTTTCGAGAAGCTTGTGCCGGCTGGCCACGGCCGTCTTGTTATCCAGCGGCGGACCGACCGTCGGATCGACCCCGAGGAGACGGACGAAGAGCAGAACCGCAGCGTCGAAAACTACACGGGTGTGGGCATCAGTGTGTCTTTCAACTCGAAGACATTGGATGAGCAGCAGAGGATCCAGCAACTGAGCGGTGGTCAGAAGAGTAAGTCAAACCTGATTACCCGCGTACCGTACAAATCACTGACGTTCTACCCAGGTTTGTGTGCTTTGTGTCTCATCTTCGCCCTTCAGCAGACGGAGAGCAGTCCCATGGTCATCTTTGACGAGGTCGACGCCAACCTTGACGCGCAGTATCGTACCGCCGTCGCCAGCCTTCTGGAGTCTATCTCTCAAGAGGCCGGTACGCAGTTTATCTGCACTACTTTCCGTCCTGAGATTGTCCACATCGCCGACAAGTGCTACGGCGTCACCTTCCACAACAAGACGAGTTCCATTGACTGTGTCCCTACCGAGGAGGCCCTGAGCTTCGTTGAGGGCGTTGCTGCAGGAAAATAAGACAGAGCCAGTGTGGCGTAGGACATGTTCATAGTATCGGTATGGTTGGGGTGAGGTTGACTCGTCACCGACGGGGTGGTCTCTTGGCATGGCGTTGCGGCGACTTGTGGCGGATGGTTGTTTGATATCACGATGTCTGACTTGGGGGTACATCCCCCTCGCTGCTCTGCATGTTCCGGTGGAAATGAACGCTGGGCTTCGATTTTTGCACAATTATTCTCCTTTTACGAATCATCAATCAACGTGTCCCTCATTCCTTGTCTAATGACTTGCCTCTTGAATGTCAAGCCCTGCAGCACCGGAAGGGTCTTGGGCTGGTATTGCCTTGTTGGTCCTCGGCGGGGGAACCTGCGCGTGTCCACCAGTCCTCGCCCACGACTCCCCTCTTGAACTTCAGATCCTGCAGCACCTCATGAGCAATAACAGGCTGGCGTGACCTTTGTCGTTACAGTAAGAGAGAGGAAGCTGACGCTGTCCCTCCAAGGTCCGGACTGATTCGGGCTGCTGTCGTCACTTCCACCTCATTCATCTCCCAGAGCCTACTGGTCCTGCGTTCGCGGTTCCTCCGTAGATCCAATTGGGAAACACGTCACCAGCAGTGGCTGGGAGCAGGAATTCTACGGGGATTGATTCTCGCCAAGAGCCTACCGCTCTTTCCCGATGATCTACGGTCTACGGTGATGGAAAGCTTGGTTTTTTTTGTTTTGTTTTTTGCCTAGTCAGCCTTGTCAGCCCCGTCGCTTACACATCGCTGAGCTATTCTTGTATCTCTGAGGAAACCTTCCGACGTGATATGGATCGTCGACCAGGTAAACGCACAACTCTTTGCCCCTCTTCGGCATCTGCAACCGCCTCGCTCCCAGAGGAAGAAAATGTCGCCGTCGGCATCTATCAGAAAGCAATCTCCCCGCCTTTTCCAGCATTCCCCAGTTTCGCGGGGAAAATAAGGCAAAAAATAGCACTGGCACGGGGGAGAACGGGGTCGAAGGCGACGGCAGATAAAACAAGCATCACTGATGACCACCAATGAGGGCGATATTTTGACCGAAGGTTGTATCGAGGGATGCAACGATGGGCGTCATTTCCCTCTGCTCAAAACTTCTTGGCCACGACGAGGCAACAGATGGATCGTGGAGAAGGGCCGGATGCAAAGGGCAGAACCAGTCTGTGTCTGGCCCCCTTGGCCACCCAAAACTGTAAGCCGATGGGGAGAAAAAGGCTTGGGAGAGGCTTGGGAGGGCGGGAGAAACGCGTCTCGGCGCCGATCTTGCCAACTGGCCAAGACGTGGAACAAAAAGCTTCGACGCCCGATGGGTAGCCTTGGGACTTCTTGGCAGGTTTTGTGGACGACGGGTGTTTTGAATTCGGAGATGTCCAGCTCCCCCCAGATGCTTTTTTTGGGCGGCATATCGAGGACGAAAATGGTTCTCGCCCAACGGGATTTGACGGACGATCTTCGTGGGGGACGGGGTGTGGCATGATTTGACAAGAGTGCCATTTGGAACGTGCCCTTCCTCTGCGTACCACGGCATGGGTTTGAGGTGGTTGCAGTAAGAGAGGGATGGCGAATCGACCATTTGGGGATCCGTCAAGCTGTTTCTGCTCTCTCTGCCGATCAACAACTAGTTGCGTACCAAAATAACACAACCAACCAGGACGCGAACCAGTCTCGCCGTACGGCACGAGCCATGTTTTCAAAACGGCGAGAGTTGATACGTGCCGCAAGTTATTACGACACTTGGACGACTTGGCAACGCTGGACTGATTCAGCTCATGACTGTGCCAAGACCAGGTCTCTGGGAACAATGACACATCCGCAATTCACCCCGAACAGCACCAGCCCCTCCATCGAAGGGAAAAGACCCTCCCCATGGGGGAACAATGAGCGGTCGGTCTGCCCTGTTTTTGGAGACCGAGAGGTTTGGAGCTTGGAGAAGATGACGAGACGAGGAAGCATGGCAACAGGACGGGATGGTTGGCTGTTGGGGGCGGCGTCAAAAGCAGTCGATCACTGCCGGCCTTGGCCTTCAGGGCCACCGAGTCCATGGGCGGTGGACACCCCAGCTGGAGACTGGAGTTGGGGCCGGAGGTCAGCTGGAGCAAGAGAACGGAGCCTCGCGCCTGGCGAAGCCTCGTGAGCCTCGGAGTAGGGGAGATGGCGTGAGCAAATCATAATCTCTTGGATGAATGAGGCGGTCAGAATCCGGGTTTTGCAGCGGGCATTATCGCGCGCGGGCGGGTAACAAGGCACGCTGGGTTGATTGATGGACACGGCGCCGACGCTTCCAATCCTCGCGCCGGCGCGGTCCCGAGCTTTGAGAGATATATGACCGACCCGTTATCGTAATTGGGCGCTGGGAAAAGAGAGCTGTGGGGACTGTTGGAGGAACGGAGAGACACGAACAAAGATACCCACGATATCCACGGTCATATACCCACGCAGACTAAAAAGTTCACTAAAACGATTGCGGCCCCATGCCAATTTCAAGGGAAGGACCCATCTCCCATGGACCCTGGGAAGGAGCTGCGATGGGACCTGTTTGGACCGCTGTTGTTGTTTTTTTTGGGTCCCGCACGTCACTGGCTCAGCGAAGCGAAAGAAAGGCGTGCTGGCTGCGTGCAACACCCGCCCTGCACGGCTTGCAGTTGTGCAAGACATTGACGAGTGTCCCCGGCGGCCGGAGAGCGGAGTGGGTTCGGAGTCGAGGAGAAGAAGGCACCCGTTGGAGGCTGGGTTCGCCTGGTTTCGGTCGGAGCGAAGCTGCTCGTTCGTTTTGACGGGATGCACAATGCAACGTCGACGGAACTCTCACGGTAGCATCTGCCCTGCCCGCAACGTTCAAAATTAGATGCATCTCGAAGTCTGACTAGACTTTGGAGGACCAGACCGACATGCCATTCATCTGCTGCAGCATTTCGAGAAGCGTTGAAGGCTGTCCGCGAAGAGCGGAGCGCATAGCGCTTCATCTTCCCCCAGAACCCAGACCGCCCATTCCATCAAGGCAAAACCGTCGCTTTCCCTTCACTATGAGCCAAATAAGTCCCATGGTCGTATCGACGAATACCCACAAAGCTAGCTGTTGATGCAGAGGCCCCCGTCGTCGCCCTCGGTTCTGTTTGGACGAGGTGCGGCCGGCGCCCCTCCTTAACGTGGAGGGTTACATTGTCGCGCCGTACATACACTTGGATTGAGAAACTGTGCGGCGGACGCTAGGAGACTTGTTGAACCCTTGACTGGTCGTTGACATGCAGGAACCTGGGGTTGATTCGCAATGACTGCGACCGTACCTGCGTGGGAAACGGGACGGGTGGTGTGTGGCATTCGGGCTTCCGAGGCCCTTGGAGATCTCTGGTGATAGGTCGTATCTCGGTGTCTGTCCGTACCCTTCCAAACGACAGCAACGAGACGTTCGAAGGGGCTGAACGGTGGACGGTTGGTTGGTGAAAGACTTGGACGACGGCGACGAACAAGCGCGATACATTCTTGACACGGCACTAAGGCACGACTACGACGTCTCCCATCTCACGTTCCGCTAGCCATGTACAGATAGGCACAGACTCTCGACAGCCCCCCCGAACTTCGCCCCCAAATATGAACCAAGGGGGCTGGGGAGCGACGAAGAGGTGTCAAGGGGACGGCGAGGAGGCCGGACGCCATCGATCAAATACAAGCCTTTAGTGGCAGATCTGCGGACGTCGGCTGTGCTAGGGCGGGCATCATGTCAACGGGCACACCCGCGCGCGAGCGAGCTGAGTGACACTGGTGCGTTGCGTGGCACGATGTTGGGTTTGGTGGCGTAGTGCTTGTATGTGCGAGAGTGCGAGAGAGAGTGTGTGTGTGTGTGCGTGTATG